>DWDT01005332.1:0-10499 GCA_018245595.1 Microceris scylla
CTCGGGGCCCGTAACCTCGTACCCATGCGGCGATCTCCCGCCGCGGCGTATGAACGACTGTCCTATCCTATCCTATAATATACATTATAGCTTTCGATCCGACCTAAGGTCTCAGTGGGAGAGAACTTGTTAGCTTGTTAATAAAGCCTGTACTACAAGAATTCAATACAAGAAGTCGTCGGCCTTCGTGTAATTAATTAAAACCTAAAACGGTATCTACGACATTGTCAAAGTCATTTCAAACCTTCAAAGCTGTCAAAAAGTTACTAAAAGTGAAAGCTCGGATTTAGACAAATTAAATGAAAATATTTGCAAAACATGACAAGCAGAGCTAATTTTAAAACTTCTCGAATGAATTACAAGTTTCAAGATGAACCGCCCGAATCTAAAGGTATCAAGCCGACTCGGGAAGAAGCAACTATATTGGAAATACTGGTCTTAATGATTGTGCATATTTGTAAGAAAGTACTATTCTATGACACCAATTTAAAAATAGCTGTTTATTTAGGAGCTCTGTTTTTACTTTCTCTTATAGCAGATGTCCTCACATTTCCAAAATCATATTTTTCAAGAAGCGATAACATATTTAACCAGTATTTTGTAAAGATAGGCTGGTTTTGGACATTATTCCTCACAGTACCGTACGTTTTACTAACTTCGTACACGACCTGCTGCGGCAAGAGGAAACTTATCGTAACAGCGCATTTGTCACGATTAATTATTGCAACCGTGTTTTGGTATTTTTGGACAACACTTTTCAATGTGATTGAAATGAAATATGGACGGTGTAATTCAAAAATGTTCGACGACAAAATATCATGTCTTAAAAATGGTCATTTCTGGAATGGATTTGATATATCTGGACACAGTTTTATACTTATATACTCTAGCTTAATTATGATAGAAGAAGCCAAGGCCATAAATGGCTGGGAGGGCATTAAAGACTACATTAGAGACGAAAAGTTTGCGAGGAGCCTAAATGACAAATCGGTAAGAATAAATCCATTGAAGAACATTAACACAGAGGAACTGGACACACTTAAAACATCATATGAAAAATTCACACCATATGTTAGAGGATTCTTGATTGCAATAGCCTTGTTGCAGTTGTTGTGGGATGTGATGTTAGTCTCTACAATCATATATTATCACATTATGGTGGAGAAATTCATTAGTGGAATTGTGGCCATCCTCACATGGTTCATTACTTATAGAGTATGGTATACCATACCCAGCCTGTTACCCAATTTACCGGGACAGGGCATATTTAAATACAACAGTGATAAACCTACAGTGACTAACTTGAGGAAAAGAGCAAGTGTCAGTAATGGCAAATATTTTATGGGAATGCCTATAGGCAAAAACCAAGACAATGCTGAGACCACAACAGAGAATACAAGATAAAGGGTGCTGATTGTTTTTTATGGGTGTTTTGTGTTATTTATTATTTATGATGGGGTTTTGTTTGGGGCTCAGTTCATGGTTGCATATGTAGTATGTAAGAAAGTTGTCCTTTTACTTTTGATCTGGCTTGTTTGCTAATAACAAGTTTGTCTTGATTTGTACAAAAATTGCATATATATTTAATAAGTTGTATTGTTGTTTTTTTTCATAGGTCAATACCAATTTATATGAATACTAATATTGTGGTTTTATTATGTATATCATTTAATGAACCTTTTTTGGGAAATAAACACTTTGACTGCCATGTTGGTCGATTGTTTCCGAATGTGACTGCTGATTGAGAGGTCGTGGGTTCAAATCCCGGGGTGTGTACTATTAGATTTTTCTAATTTAATATTTCCAGTGGTGAATCGGAGTCTGGATCTGTGCCCTGTCTATCGCAATAGGATCACCACTGACTCCATGGGACTAAAACATAACTGGTGAAATGTGCGAGTGTACTACTCTCCCTTGTCAACTCCTTTCGGGGATTATAGGCATGATGTTACGTTTTTAAATATTTCGAATGTTCATAACATTGCTAATTTATACATACATTTTAATGTAGGTCTGTAACAGTAAAGTTGTTCTTTAACAGTTCAATTAAATTATTGAAACATCAAATATATTTATGCTTTTAATGAATAAATATTAATTCACTCTCTACAGTTAAGAAAAATATTTTCACAGCTCTGTACTAAAATCACAAGTCACAAGTGTTTCAGTATTCTGACGCAATGTCTGGTTTAAATTTATTATATTTTTAATGTCTCAAAATATATTGCACATTATAAAATTAAAAGTTTATGTTCTAAAAGTGTATAATTTGTGTAATGTATATACACATGTATTTCCAGTAACATAATACATTATTAAAACTTTATAGCCTGCATTAAACAAGAACTAAACAACTTAAAATAATACTGACTGTCATTTGTAAATGTACCTACATCTATAATAAAATATATGTCACAAACTAAGTATATACAAGATTAAATATATTACAAGCAATTAAACTGTGGACCTACTCATCTCTTTACTCATTACCTTTATGTAATTTAACTTATAATCTTACGAAGAATCACAACTTAAATAATCTGAGCATTAAATGATCTTCAATCATGTTTCTGCAACTACATGACAAACCTTGAGAGTTTTATCAAATAAGCCTGACACATAATTCTATCTCTCGGAAAAATATTTAGATAAATGATATGGAGTGCACTTGGTTGAGTTTTATATTTCTGTATATAAGACCTTTACTCCACCATTATTCATTGGTATTGATTAAAGTAGTAACTTTTTAAAAACATATGCAAATGCAATTACAAAGCCGATTGACACAACCCCAGCAGCTCCCACATATGCTGCTGGCTGTGAAGTAACAATCATTTTTAAGTGAACAGGGAGATTAGGAATGGTCTTCTTGAACGATTCTCGCTGCTTCACACGGTTGAAGTAGTTTTCAATATGTGGTCGTTTGCCATCAGCCCAAAATCTTTGTTCAAAACCAAGCTCCCACAAACGTTGCAGAAGAATTGCCAAATTAACATCAGCTATTGTGAAGTTTTCACAACATAACCAGTTTTCTGAAAAGTGAACAAGTTATCTATTAAGAGATCATTGAAAGAAATTAGCTAATTAAACACAATGCTTGAATAGTTAACTTTTTATAACAGAATAACTGCATATTTCAGCAAAACATTCCAAGTTAATTAAACTAATGTCTTCTATGTTTGATGATGTCATAGTTTGTCGAGAGTTTGCAAATATGTAAATAAGAAATTAGGATAATTTTATACAAACCCTCTTGTTGTAACTTTAAATGCTGTTCAATCTGAGACAATACTTCATCAACAATGTACAGAACTTTTAAATATTCCTCTTCATTTGTTAATATTTCGTGTTTTCTATCCTGTATCTCAGCTTTGTATAGCAAAATGCCTTTTGCTTTAGGATTCTCCTCGGCTAAACGTCTTAAATTTTTAGAGCTACACAAATCACCACCTGATTTAAAAAATCAATATAATGAATAATTTATAATTTCTCTCATAATCGATTCATAACTGTTTGATGATGTACTCACTTTTAAGAACTTCCCTGACAGGTAGTATAAATGGTAACTTAGGACTTCCGGACAGATGTGGATGGAAGAACGACCCCACAGTAATAACTCCAGCTGGCAAGGCTTCTATGAGCTCTCTGAATCTATTGATATTTACCAGGGCCTTTGTATCCTTGGTAACATTGACCAGTGGGGGTGACTCTAAAATTACAATAAGAATTGTTAATATTTGTATAATCGGCCAAACATGTAACGATCAAAAACAGTTATAAAAACCTTGGTCTAAATATAACTCTAAATAATCCAGTATTCTTGTAGAATCTGGTATAATTTCATTATTTACTTTGAGGACTGGAATTTCTCCTCGAGGATTTATTTCTAAAAACCAGGAGGAATACTGTTCTCCTTTCGTTATATCGATTAGTAATGGTTCGAAGTTGATATTTTTTTCATATAGTGCCATTAACACCTGTAATAAAAAAATCACATGATGAGATTCGATAAAATTACAAATAAATAGGGCATTCAGAGATATATTATATAAATATATTTTAAATTTACCACATACCTTTTGAGAATAAAAGCTATAGTAATTACAATAAAGAAAAATGTTTGTTTTAGGGCCATTGCAAGTTTTAGTATTTAAATTAGGCATTTGTATATTATCCAGGTACTTTTGCACGTAATGCATTATTGTAGGATATCGCTAAATTTAATTCACAAACACTTCGAAACTAAAATCTACAAAATTAACTTATTTTATAATCCCACAAAGTTTGAAAATCGGCCTCAGTAACTTTTCAATTTTATCGCCAAGTTCACAATACAAAACAAATGCTACCAACATTCCGAAATTAAAATCAGGTGACATTATAGTGACGTACAAACTATGCATAAGACGGTTGTTATCTTGCTTTCCAGTTGTTATCAAATTATTTATTTTTCGTTGGTTAGCTACATACATTATTGTCCATTTTAAAACGAGAAATCACTTGACGAAGTGTTGAAGACTGAAAAAGAACTGCTACTATGACGAAATGCAAAACTATTTCAATTAAAGGTAAACAATTGTGACTCAGTAATTTGTAATGTAATCAGTGCAATCATTAATCTAATATAATTTTATAATAATTTCATATTTATATTATAATAATTTGGTATTATCGATTAATTGTTATCTTTTATAAATCTCGAAAAAGCATTTTCTGATTCATTTTCTACAATGAAGTTCATATCTATGGCAACATTTTGACCAGCAGCCAATAGGCAATAACCATAAACTATACCAAACAGCTTTTGGCACAACACTATCAGACGCGACCAAGAATCGAATATTGAATTTGGTTGTATGATGGTGTGTTATGGTAGTTTTAATCTTTCATTTATACTTCTTGATATTGGTATTCTATCGAAATAATTTGAATTTGTCGAATCTATCCAAGTTCCTGTAAAGTTTACAATATACGTTATTATTGCTTCAACTTGCACGTACCCATCCGGTAATGTTATGCTAACAAGTATCTAATCGAGTGTATTAAAAATGGAGGTCTCCGGTAATACTGACGCCGTCAATCTTGGAGTTGGTGAAGCAGAGGCCGAAATTGGGGAGGAGTTGAAGCAGTTGGAGGAAATAAAAGATTTCGACACTAGAAGCGAAGTGTCTAGCTCGTCCTCTAGTGATTCTAGTACGCCTAGTATTAGTTCCGTTAGCACCAAGTCGAAGGATAAGCGGACTGGCCGTAAACGCAACAAGTCCGGCAGTCAGTCTCCCGTGCCAAACAAACGCCGATGTGTTTCTACTGTCGCTAGTAAAATCAAAACCTACGATTACTTGACTAAGCTGAACTATCTGTTCAGGGATACCAGATTTTTCTTGATCAAATCTAATAATGCCGAAAACATAACTTTATCGAAGGCAAAAGGAGTGTGGAGTACTCTTCCGCAAAACGAGGCTAATTTGAATCAAGCGTACCGTGAGTCCAGAAATGTTCTTTTGATATTTTCAGTAAAGGAAAGTGGGAAGTTCGCTGGTTTTGCGCGATTAGGAGGCGAGTCACGACGAGACGTACCTCCTGTGTCTTGGGTACTGCCGCCGGGACTGTCAGCCAAAGTGTTGGATGGAGTTTTTAAAGTAGATTGGATATGTAGAAAGGAGTTGCCTTTCAGCAACACACTCCACCTTTACAACCCATGGAATGAAGGGAAACCGGTAAAAATAGGCAGAGATGGACAAGAGATAGAACCGAAAGTGGCTGAAGAATTGTGTAGATTATTCCCTGAAGACGAAGGTATTGAAATGACTCCAATATTAAGAAAATCAAAGGAAGCTTCTAAGAAAAGTTACATGAAAAGTGGTGGGAGTTATAGAACTTACAGAGCCCCTTTGTCTTCTAGAGGTTCAAACTTCAGAAATCGCATGAGTGGTTCTTCTAGAACAAGAAGAAAACCTTTTATACCACCAAGAAATCGTTCATACAAAAGGAGGTCTCCTTCCCCCTATTTAAGAGATCGAGTATCCAATTGGTTTGGACGTGCTCGAGAAAGCTATGTGAATAGTGGTTCTGCCGCTGCTGAAGCCTATGTAGCAGAGTATATGCGCACAATGCATCACCAATTGCCACCATTGCCATATGTGGCTCCTCCAGGTTTCAATACTGCGATTCCTACATATGATGGATTGCCACCCCCGCCGCCACCTCCACCTCGCTACTATGATTTATCAGACTACTCCCGATCTATGCTTGTTTATGATAAAAGGGCTTATGAACGTTCAGTGGATGAGTTCTTGTGGCGCACCACCGACCGCGCCAGTGGCCGAAGCCGTGACCGTGATGCGCACAGGTCTTACCGTGACCGCCGTTAAACAGAAATTTTCCACCGATGTATTGTTTCCTAATTCCAAATAAAAAATTGTGTTTGAACTTTGAACTTTATTGAATTGCAAATATATATAAGTGTTGTGATAAACTGTAGAAATTGAACTGTTTATATTAATAATGGACATTTTCTAAAAGTATTAGCAACCGTTTAATTATTGATGGGACCATTATAAAATGAGTTAAAGTGATATTCTCTGTTAGGCTGAAGATGGAAGAGGCATTTTTTTTTACAGGACACTAAAATGCACTGTGGCAAACTGCCAATGGCAACTGTCATTCCGACTGAAACTGTTACAAAAATTCTACAACTGTTCAAATAATATATTGTCAGAGAAATGCTACTGTTAGCTAACAGTATTAGTTGCTGTGATATAATGTAGTGTGTTATACAAACAATGTATAATTCTAATCATTATAAATATTGCTCTCGATTTTTCTAGGTCTTATATATAAGGTATTATTAATGTTATTATTAACTTGTAAATGTGGCAGGGTTGCCTATATCTGTGATATTATATTGCTATTATTTCATATAATAAAAAGGTAAGAATATTTTTCACCAAAGATAAATCGGTTTATAAACAGTTTACATATTATTATTTAAAACATGGTCAATTTTTTTTAATGTCATTTTCTTGAGTGTTCTGATGTGGGAGTGTTTTTATCCATGGACCTTGAATTGAGTTAGACATGGCAACCTGTAGTACAATGCAATGTGTATGATTATTGTCATGTAAATGCTGTGTTTTTTGAAAGTCATTGCAGTAATCAGAATTGGCTGCTCGCATCCATAGAAATTTGCATTTAACTTCAAACAGGGTTGTAAGAATAGGGTTATTTGTGGTAGATCCTTGTGTTTTGGAGAGGAGGGATCACCACATAGCAAATATTTTAGATTTACTAGTATGCAAAGTGGCTGGCAAATACAAAGAGCTGAAGATCAACCTCATTTGAGTTCTATTGGAGATGCTTATAAGCTAGATATAATGTGAACTGATGCATGAATAAGATTATTTGTTGGTTTTCATTGAAAATAGAATGGAGGAAAAGAATTGCTATTATTCCAATTTGAATGAGTGCAGTTGGTATCTGATATATAAGCCTGTTGATACTTTTGAAGCCTCTGGTGATCACATCAAATAACTCCTGAATAAAGTTATTATTCACTCTTTTATATTGTAGTAAAAACCAGAATATTGATTAGGTTCGAAATTAGAAAAAATACTTATCTACTTTATTTTCCAGTTTAGTGAAACATGTGTCTTTGTAAGGTGTGTGTCAGAAGATTTTTGCTGTTCTGTCTTTGTGTTCAGCTAGTGAATACTTTATATAAATTGTACAAAACTGATAACTCCCTAATTCCAAGAATACAGGACAGCATATAATCGCCTATTTTGTGTGATTTCAATAACTTACAATGGTATCAGATTTTTTAAATACTTTTGGATAGCAACCTAGGCTGCAAGTGACAAGAGATTTAATGTGAAAACTGTAAAGTACAAAACTGTTCTCTGTCTCGTTTCCTGCTTTTGAAAATAAAAGTATACATTTGTAGGATATATATTTCCAATGTATATAAACACTAACTTCAGAGACATCCAACAGAAGTGACCTGCAAATATTATTGCTGCTTGCAGTAATACTTGCATTGATTTGTTTCGGTAGCAATAGGCTCACACCGTGTCCCGTAACGAAATATCTAACATACTGATGAAATGTGGGAGTGTACTACATACCTGCGCCTACCCATTGAGGGAAATACGAGCGTGATTTTATGTTGTGTTCCGATATGGAAAGATGGTGACTACTTCAGTGAAATACACTTGTAATTATTATCGGGAAGTACTATATTTCTATCGGTCTCCAACTTTGCAGAGAGCCCTCCTGCGGTATGTGCGCGGGTAAAAGGGGGATATATACAGATACAAACAAACGAGTAGTGTTAGTTACTATCAGTCAAACGCAGCAGCGACATGAAGACTTGTCTTTATTTGTTGTGGCTTCTTCAAAGTAAATACACACGACATATTAATCTTATGACTGCCTCGTTGGTCTTATTTTATCATATGATAGGTTAGAGTTTGGTTGCGATCGCGCCTGATGGGTAGCGTGGATGGGATCTAAGATGGAGTATCCATGCGTAGGAAAAACCTATTCACCTTTGTTTTGAAGAGACCTAAGTTATATGTGTCCGAAAAACAGACGCCGGTAAGATGTTCCATTATTTGGCCGTCTGGATAAGAAAGGTGGAACTAAACCGTTTCGTTCTGGCCATAGGAATGTCCACCAAATAGGATGGTAATCTGCCGTGCGTCTCGATGTTCGGTGTAGGAAAGTAATTAAGGGAATCAGTTCGTGTAGTTCCGACTGCAACTGCCGACCTAGGTTCAAATCCCGGGTCAGGTACAATTGAATTATTCTAATTTAGAATTACTTGTAGTGACTCGGAGTCTGAATCCATGCCCGGTATATGGCATTAGGCTCACCACCTAATCCATGGGACTTAAACATAACTGGTGAAACATGAGAGTGTACTACACTCCTCTGCCTACCCCTTCGGGGATTACAGGCGTAATGTTACGTTACATCAATCATAAAATGGGTCAGGCAAAATTCGTCAAAATTATTTGATCGTGAAGCACAGCCAATGGCTTAAAATTTCTATACGTTTTAAAAATCATTGCCCCCCCAAACTTTTTAAGGCAATAGTAAATAAGAGATATTTACAATTTATTATTATTAAATTTTTTTTAATATATTAGTGAACTTGTCGTCCGGTTAAAAAATAAATGTCAATATTATTATTTTGTAAAACTTCCGTACCTTCAAAACATTGTAAAAGCTAAATTTCAGCATTTTGATATAACTGTTGTTTAAGTGGTACAAGTTCCCAATCGTAAATAATAATACGGCATCCAAAAAATCAGATATAGATCTCGTATGTAATATTTACACGTGAACGGCATTAGACATGCCATTGTGTTTTGTCCAACCGTTGACTTCATATAGTACAAGTATCGCAGGCGGGCTTTAACATTCTTTCATCACCCAAGATTTCTTTAAACATCAACATATGACGACTTCAAATCCGAACACCGAGTTTCAAACGTAGGTGGGTATTTGTTTATTTCGATAAGACTGAATGCCCAGAGTCTTATTATAACTAATTTTATATCACTTCAATAGTAGGTAATTGTTATTGTGTATTGTTAAAGAATATTGCTAAATACCTACTAAAAAATTAACATCAAAGTCAATTAGACTCGCTAAAGATTCCCGTCTATTATTTCATATGAATCAGGTGTTTTCCATTTCACTATACTATTAATTCGGTAGAATTAAAACTATAACAGCTGAAGGTTAATTTTGCCTAAGATATTTCGAATATCTTCCATTTTCAACCATCATTTGAACGTCTGTTATGGCCACGATGCCGCAGCCACAGCAACGTTTCCTGTCGCGCCGCTCTGTATCTATGAACGAACAGGTGTTATTTTGATGGTCCACGTTATGGTATTTGGAATGGATCGTTGCTTCAGTAAGAACAACCCAGTTTTATAAAAGGTTGGTAAAGTTCATTCAGATAAACATTAACAATACGTACTCTGGCTACCCTCTAAGAGACCTGGCGTGATGATATCCTAATGATAATAATTACGATCCATCTAAACAATTGAAAGCGGAATTTCATTAAAAGTTCAGCTGTTTTTATGTTAAAGAGTTACTCTCGTATATAAGTTTGTATGAAATATATATAGGACTTTGGAAAATAACGCAAAATTTTAGTCCTATAACAAATGTACCTCTTTTTTAAGACGGAAAATTTGCAAACCTTTATCAACAAACATATAATGGAGTGTTGCAATACTTGACCTGACAACGACATAAAGCAATTTGATTAACTAACACTCGTTTATTGTACCTACATTAGCGGTCGGCAACAGGCGGGCCGAAGGCCGCTCGCGGCCCGCGAAGGTTTTACTTGCGTCCCGTAAATGCTTTGTAAATCTATACTTAATAATATAAAGCGGAATAGTTTGATTGTTTGAACGCGCTAATCTCAGGAAATATTGGTCCGATTTGAAAAATTCTTTCAGTGTTAGATAGCTCAT
>DWDT01005333.1:0-10499 GCA_018245595.1 Microceris scylla
ATAAAGAGGGTAAATATATATAATACTCAATAGAGAACAATTTAACTATAGAATAATAATTCTATAGTGAAATTGTTCTCAAAATAAGTGTCTTTAAAATGAAAACTAAAAACAGACACCTCGTTGGTCGGGTAGTACTAGCGCGACTGGTGCTCCAGATGTTCTGGTGTCGAACCCCGGGCAGGACAAAGTTTTATTGAGATTTTCAAGCCTATTCCGTGGTAAGACGTATAACATAACAAGTCAATCGTGAGACTGTAGTACATTCCTCTGCCTACTTTTTCGAGGAAACAGAGGCGTGATGTTATGTTATGAAAACTATAATTAGACTGGCCTGTTGGTTACCTACCTTGACTGCTGAGGCAGCAGAGAGCACAAATATTTGTGGGATGAGTATTCGTTTTGTCTGAGTGTATGTTAGCTTACATAAATATGTATTTAGAAATGTATATTTTCTGAACTGTCTGCTTATTATAACACAGGCTTCAGCTAGTTTGGGATCAGAAGGTTATATGTGAGTTGTTTAAAGATATCATCACTATTAAAAATCTATATACCTACATATTATACTTACATATTATATAAAAACATTTATTTTTCTATATGATTATAATAAATAGAGTTTAATTATATTTGTTTTGTTTAATTTTTTATTATAGCCAGATATAGACATGATTGGTAGGTATTACTGTGTCACTGTGATTAGCTGAAGTTAGGACACTCAGTAACGAATTTAAATGGGTTGAGTTAAACTGTAATTCAGGTTCAGAACATTTTAAGATCTGTTTTTCATCTGCTACGAACACAGTATTTGGTTTTAAACTACGTTTGGCTGTTGAAAGGCTTAAGGGTATTTTTGCTAAACGTATAATAGGGACTGGAAAATATATATAAAAAACAGTTTTTATTACTGTATTGTCCCGCGAGACCCGTCACTGTTTAGGCAGGCGCACGGGGTGCCAAATATGTATATCTGGTCACTTGTGACTGGTACCTGTTCTTTTACTACTTGCTTTATTGACAAAAAGAAATACATATTTTTTGTCTATTATAAAACTACAGTATTCTCCAAATTACTGGAGTAAGAAATTACTACAAGCAATTTAAAATAGTTATTTTAACAAGTAAATACCTATAATAAGTAATAACTATGGTTCATATAGGTACTTATTTATATGTGTGTTACAAATCATACTCTTCTATTCTCAAATTTCTTTCTTTTTCCCAAACAGGCACATACTCCGAAATCTTCTGGTACTTGCCAAAAGAGAGTAGGTCACCCTCCTACCAGATGGTCTGGCGACCTGAAGAAGACAGCGGGAAGCTGTCGGATGCGGAAGATCCAGGATCGGGAGGAGTGACGCCGATTAGAGGAGGCCTATGTCCAACAGTGGACATCTAGAGGCTGAGGATGATGTCAAACGAGCGATACCAATCCTGTACGAATTATGGCCGACTGGCAAAAAATCTTTTAATACGTTAATTAATTTAATATACTTACAATGAGTAGTGATTTAAATCATTTAGTGTTTGACGCGTTAAAATAAGTAATGTTGGTAAGTTGCAAAATGATTTGCCATTTTAATTATTAAATTTTCGGTGCTTATTTTAATTTAGGGGTTTATGTTTTTAAGAATTCGAATAAGGAATAAAACTTTTGAACCTCCACAATATCTATAAAATTACACTAAAAATACATTTTAATCATATATTAATTGTACACTCGTTAGATATAATAATAGTCTATAATATTACTATTTTATTAATTAAATTTATCCTTAATTAATATCTTCAATCTTCAACTGTTATTATTGCCAAAATGTGCAATTAAATTTTTTCCTGTTTCAATATATTTTTAATTATGTGTTCAATTATATATTTTTTTCAGTTTAGTAGGTACATAACGAAACATAAAACAAATCATTATTTTCTTTTAAAATCAAAATTGTTAGATGGCCCGATGGATTATATTTCAGTTTATCGAACCGGTTTTGTGGGATTACAATTTTGACACTTAGTTTTACGAAGCTATGCGAGCATTTTTAATATTGTATATCACTTTTAATATTATGAACAATTATTTAGTGTAACGAATAACTCTCGTAGGTTCATGAGGGTGGTATAAAACCTGGCGGATAATCGAGTTGGTCTTCCGCGAGTGTCCGCAGAAGCAATGTGCTTTGCACTCAGTAATAAAGCATTTTGATTGCAGTCTTATGGCTGGATTATGTCAATAACCTTACCCCTTGTAAAATGGAAGTATCACATAATTGGTACAAAGTGGGATTACAAGACTGCTCTGTCTACCCCGGCAGGGAAATAGCCATGTTGTGTCACTATTATAGTTTATTTAGAATGACGGTGATGCCGCAGATATGACCTGTGAACGTAAATAACAGTTAGGTGTAGGTTCTGAATATAATAAGTAATATAGTAAGTATCTATACAAATTTCTGATAGTGGTTGCAATATTATAACAATATGGGTGTAGTCAGGTCGTCTCTAGTTGGGAGCTATTGGCAATAGTTGTGAAGAATATTCGCTGGAGGAAGTAATTCTTCCTGGTCCTGGATGCCCCATTAGTTAAATACCTTGTTTATTCCGACCTTGCTACAAAATTTATACTTACCTACCATATAGTAGATACCTATATATCGGCTAAAATATCAAATATTCAAACTTCGAATTTTATAATTAATCCAAATTACGAATTCTTACAACTAATAATTGTAAATTTATTAATTGTATACAAAAACTTGAAATATTTTGTTTTATTTTATCTAGTAATTATCAATTTTTTGGCGAAACTATCTAGTTATGCTAAAAAGAAAAATAATATCACCGGGGAGGGTACCTACAGTTATTTTTCTGTCATTTTAAATATAGAATTTTAGAATTAGATGGCTATTGCGTTACGTTCGTTCGTAATTCAAATTATATTAACTTCCGCTTAAAAAATAGAAAAAAGTAATAAGCAAACAGCTAATTTATAATAGACGTAATTAATAATTTTATTTTGATAGTGTGTAACAACAAAAAAAATTATTACTACATCCTTTTCTGAAGGTCATCAGGACCTCTTAAAATGCCATGTGTCAGGAAGGAGTACATAGCAAAAGGACAATCATGGTACCTACATTAACCAACTTAGTTGTTACCACATCAAAGCAGTCCACTGTTGGACATAGTCCGAACATCGTCACAATCACGGCAATGTTTCTGGAACCATTGGATTGTACCTAGTATAAAATGTCTAAAATTTTAACCATTTGAGGCTTAAAACATTTTGTTTGGAGAGTATAATAATTATGTAGGCACATTTGGTTGAGTCTATAGTCAAATTTTTATTTGTATCTAATGTTGGGTAGCAGTGCGTCATGTTGTAGGCAGGTAGGTACTAAAGTAGAAAGCTAGAGGAAACAACATATAAGACTCGAGGTATTCCATTTAAGATCTAGTGTAACTACTCGTATAGGACAGAATTTGTGAAGTATCTAAGGTAAAATTCCAACCTCATTTAAAATTTAATTCACTTGTCTTGACTAAGACTTGGATGTTCTCAGATATATATTATCTACTCTTAAATACAAGAGTTATCAGGTGATCTGTTTTCTTCTAGATTTTCTAATCCAAATCCCCTTCCGGGTGTAATGCGGGTTAATTTTAGAAAGGATTGTTAAAACTGAAACTGCTATTATTATAGCATTGTAGTAGGTATTACGAAATACCATCAAATCGCTGCCAAAATTTTGATTCTAGACAAAAACAGTGTTTATAGATGTAAGTTAATTTTTGAAACTATTATAGCCTACTCCGGGATTTTTTAAACAACGTTCCAGATTTTGTAAAAAAAAATCTAAACGTCTAAACTTATTATGCTTAATGTTGGATTATTTGAATTAAATGAAAAATGCTTTCATAAAAATATAAGTATTATAAATCGGTAGACAGTGTATACACTAAAACAATCATTTTTAACGATCGAATGAAGATTAAAGGAAATAAAATGAGTACTTATAAGTGTAATTATTAATTAAACGAGCAATTAAAATTAACATTTAGACAACGTTAATTTGAAAAACTTTTATTTATTCTGTTCGTAATTACTGGCTGGCTATTTACCTAAAAGAAGTCAGATATTTTTATGTTTCTATATTTAAATTGCTAGAATAATAAATTGTTAGAAATCGTTTTCTTTTATCAATTTTTCTTGTGTTGCGCTTTTTGCTGAATTACGGTAAATGGAAATAATTGTCTACATATACCGCAATAACCGATTATTGCATGTACCTGATATTATTCAAATTTAGAATTCAATGTTAATGAGTAGTGCCAAAGGTATATTATACTAGCACAGATATAATTAATGAAATAAAATGAACCAGGTTATAGCCGCCTAGCGCATGCCAATGGGACTTTCTAAAGTATGTCACTGCGATCCATGGATGGTGACATAGACACAAGTCCATAAGACTAAATAACTGTCTTCAAAGTATTGTTGTCAAGAAATATTGTAGGTGAAATATTTATCTGTGTGCGTTATTTTAACCGTAAATTATTACTGCGTGCCCTAATAAAAATATTATTACTGTTATATTATTAGATATAATATATTTTGATTTATATATTAGATATAGGTAATCGTGATGTTGTTAAGCGAAAATTATATAGAAATTAATTTAGTATTTGATGTGGGTAAGTGTCTTACCTTAATAAGATAAGAATATATCTTTCATAGTGTATCGATTAACTAGTTACCTACATTTTTGTTTTGTAGCAGATCAGTTAGTAAGCTTAAACAATCAGTTAGATGGAGAATTGGCGTGGTAAGTGGACAAAATCGCTAGACCGTTTTATTACATCGCTGTTGAAGCCACTATTTTGCATGTAATACCCATATGAAATATATTAATTTGAATATCTTAAGACTACAATTTTGATACATACGAACGATACGATTAATGCTTGCAGTTAAATTTCATATTGGTGTGCCTATAGTCACATTTACTTTATAATAGTTTGCTTGTAACTACTTAGATGAGTATTTGAAACTAAAACCCCAAAATGCCATGAACGAGTGTTGAGTGTTATTTTTGAAGTTAGCCAAAGTTTCCACGTTACGATTAGTTCAGTAAACATTGTACGGTGCGCGCGCGTATTGGTACACCTGTTCGGAAAGTATTTTTATAGAAATCTAAGCATCTACTAAAAATATAAAATCATATCATCCGTCATCCATCGCGTTGCAAGTGAGTTCCGAGCGAGAGAACGAGTGATTTCAAATGAGGCGTTTGATTGAACTGATCGGCGGCAACACACCGAAGGCCACAACGGCCACTCGCGGTGGCGCGGCGGCGCGAATGAGCGGCGCGGCGCGGCGGGCGGCGCGAGGCGGCGGTGGCGCGGCGCGGCGGCGGGCGCGCGATTGGCGGAGCGCGCGGGGCCGGCCGCCACGCCCCGGCGACGGCTCCGCACGCTCCGGCCGCGCCAGTGTCCGCCAGACCGCCGAGCGCGCCGGGCCTCCCGCTCCCCCGCGCCTCGCTCGGCTCCGCGTTCCGTACGAACCCACCAGCTACACCGTCGCGAGTGCATTATGACACTAGTGAGCTAGCGGGCCGTTGTGACGGTGTCAAATAATTGATGTGTATGTGTTCACGTGCTTGTGTGGTGTGTTAGCTTGGGCCCGTGACGAAAAACGTTCGTGGTGGCCAGCGGAGCCTTGCACCCGGGCTCGGGCCGAGCTTTCATGGCTCAGCCTAGGGTACGTACGCTATACTTTCAGTGATACATGCTAGGTACACACACAACCCCCCCACCCCTCCGTAATATAGATGCGCACTGTTTACACCTCTGTTGTTTATTAATAGCTAGATAAAAGGTAAGTTTAGAAAACAATAGTGCTGTACGAGTGCAGAGGTAAACAACGTCCGAGGTATGCAGATATCAAAACGCGCGTTCGAAAATCGTAGCGATGTCCGATGCGACACATTAGGCGCGCCGTGCACCGGGGAGCTGTTATAACAAGTTGAACAACGCGTTTTGAATATGTAATCGCGGGTTCGTAATGCGTCCACCGCGCCGCCGCTTTAGCGCTGATGAATAGTAAATTAACGCGTTACGAGCCATAAAAAGCTCACACGGTCAAATCATAACACCAACCTGTCCTCGCGGGCTGTTAACATTTCAAAAAATGCGCATAAAATCGCGGCGCAATCCGTGAACTTGAGGCAACTCAGCGCCGCGCGGTGATGAGCTAAGAAACAAAATAGATTCAATGACGTCGCTGACAACGCATGATAATAAGTGTTGGAATATGTGATGTGTGAATAAATGAATGCGGATGGACACCTGATGGAATACGCGGGCTGGCGACAACAAATAAGATAAAATGCTGTACAGCAGGGAGTCCATTGTAGCCAACTGCTCTTATAGGGTCGGGGTAGGTACAGACGGAGCGAGCGGCTTTAAACGCACGGTTGGGCACAAAAGGGACTATCTCGGAAACCAACAATAAAATTCAATTGACAATGACGGGGAAAAAAGTATTTTTGGTGCGCGCCACAAAGATACCCTAACGGCGCTTTGGGAGACAACTTTCCAAAAGATTTAGGGGCCATTGTTTTTGTTAAAGCAGGTAACGTTTGTATATTTAATCCTTTTTTTGCGATTGCCATTATTAATATAAGAATAAAAATATTAAAATTTTGACAGCAATATACTAAAGGTTTAAACAAAAAATACGTCTTTGTAGTAAGTTTTATGGGCTTGATAAATTACAGCGAGTATGTTCTACCTAATTATGTCTAAAGTGCGTAATTATAATATTAGGAATTATAGCATTATATTGGAATAATATTTAATTTTTGGATATTTGATACCCTAATAATATTGCGGTAATAACTTGCGGTAATAAGGTTTATTAAATTAAAATGATTAGTGCTTTTTTCCTTAATAAATATTGTAAACGTGTCTGGTGTCCTCTTTGCTGTGATGGTTTATGAAAAAGTTTAATATTTAATTGAGCATTATAAACATTATAACACAAAACAGTTATTATAGGGGGACAATTTATCTGTAGTCACTTCTAACATTCATACAATCCAGCAGATGTTAATAAAAAAGAAAACGTTTCGAATAAGTGGTGAGCCTATTGCCATTCATCGGACACAGATCCTGACTCCGTGTCACTAGTAGAAATTCTAATTTAGAAAAATCCAATTGTACCCGACCCGGGTTTAAACCCAGGACCCGCGGATATTAATATTACTTAACAATAAAATTCTAAACAACTTAATGAAAAAAAGTAATCCAATAATAATTAACATTGTAAAATTTCGTAAATTAACGCTTAATACAGCCCAAGTGACATTAATCAAAGTAATATATTTTTAATGTGTAAGCTGTATGGTAGTAAATCAGTTGCTAAAATGTTATAACACAATTTGTCGTTAAAACGATAAAATAAATAACACGAGATAATGCGTATCAGCTGGATCTGGCATCGATACGTCACCGACGGTAAAATACGTTACGCGCCTAAATGTTACTTAATTATTTATCTGTTACTATTTACATTTCTCTAATACTCACAGATAATGTATAGAGCAGTTATAAATTTTTATTTTAAAACTAAGCACAAAAACAAATAAAATAGTGTCGTACCCAGTGTTTATTGTTTAATGCCCAACGATTTTCGTGTATTATTAATTTTTAAATTTCGAAACGGGCTTCGCTAATAAGAATTATAAAAATATTTATATAGTTTATAATGCCATGGTCACAGGTCATTAGTGCTTCAATAGCGCAAACTAAGTACCTACTTGGATATTATGCGCCGTTGCAACCATAATGAATGTGTTGGCTTCAATATGTTTTAAAATTAAAATACATTTTGTTTTAAGTAGAAATAAATAACGCACGTTCTTAAATTATCCTTTTTTTTCATATTTATAACTTATAACATTGGGTTATTACGATTTGAAAACGTTCTAGCGTTATATTATTTAAGTCGTATTGTTAGGCGCAAAATGGACAATATGACGTATATAATTGCGTGACTAAAGGAATTAGTGGATTTTAAGATATCCCTCTATAGTAATGTATGAAGGCACTTATCGTTCATATAAAGACAGTGAATCAGGATTTATCGGGATTGTAACAGAGTATACCGCGTCCCTCGGCCTTGTCCCGGCTTCTTGTCCCTCGAGAGCCATAACTTGGAACTGAAGGTATGAATACCTATATCAATAGGGTACTGTAGACGCTATGGCTGTATTATTTTTGCAATGTCGCGTTTTAAATTATTATGGAAACAACTACCTAATCGTTCCTACATTGATATCGACTGATGTTTTGAAAAAATTCTTATTCAATCTAAAATAATTTAAACTTACAAGTCCATAAACTTTAGATGTCGACGTAAGCATATAACTAGCAATAAAGATAAGATTTGCGGCCCCCGAATCATATAAATAGATTAATTCTAAAACAACGTGATGTATACAATAAATAAAGTAATTTCAAAACTAACATATCATTTGTTAAACTTTAACTGAAACACCTGCATGATCTATCTCATATCCATGAGTATCGCTAAATATATAGGTATTCCACTGTATAACATTAAAGCAATAACATTAGTTTTACTACGGCAGACAAAAAATTAGCCACCAACTTGACGATATAAGCTAGTTTTTGAAGCAATTAACAAGAAAATAATGAATCAACAAAACATATAATCCACTAAAATCTCTTTAGTAGATCTGCATCTACTTGATTAATAAAAACGACTTACTGAGAGCAGAATTTTCGTATGCTTTATGACCGTTAAGTTTTATAAACTTATTTCTACGAATAATTTGAATAATGAATTTTACGAACCGTATTAAAATTCTATATTTGAACTATTCGTTTTAAACGCTTATTTAATAACAAATCTCATTACGCGAATTGTAAAAATGTTTATTTTGTGCTTAATAAATGTATATATATTCTTAAGTTCTAAAATCAAATAATATGATTGACATTAAAATTAATAATAAAATTTAAACTGTAATAAAAATTAAAAAGATATTTTTAATAAAATGTTATTACCATTAATGTGAAATAATACAAATTAATACATTAAAATATGATTCTATTAAAGTACTATAATATATATAATTATAGAAACTTTGGATATAATATGATAACTGTTTTAGTTAAGTTTTATTACGGATTTATTCCTATAAATCGGGTTTATTTAAATAGCCTACGTCGAGACCTCCGAACTTTGTTTATAAAAAATTGCCGCGTAGAAAAATTTTAAAAAAGTTGCCATATAAAATAAGACCATAATGAAATACGATGATGGCATTAATAAGTTTTTATACATTGTAGAGTTTGGTCGTTTTATCGTAAAACGAGTACTCTGATAACGATACAACGATACGTACGTTTCTTTAGTACGTTATAACATAGCTTGTATTATATTACATAACAAAGTTAATGAGTGTAAGCAAGATGGCATTAACATAAATTTTAATTTAAATCGCCCCAATGACCTAGCGCGCCTCTGTTTTATTACCACTGTGAGAAAAATCTGTTTCTGCACGTTCATATTGAAAATATAGGCATTCTGTTGTGTTGCTCCACGCAAAAAGTTGTAGTAAATAGTGCAAAATACAAAAATTGCCTATAATATAGTTTTTCAAGCAATATTATTATTTTTGTTCTAATATATGCTTTAATTCGAGATTGTATTATTAATAATATTATTAAAGCACAAATTTTATAAAGCTTAAGGGATTACTTTCCCAGACAAACTTTTAACACAAGATAATAAGAGGAACACTGATCGCACCTAAATTTTTAGAAATTGAAACAGTAAAATGTTTATTTCCAAAGAATTGCTTAAAATTCTATAAACATTGGTGAATTCATTCATTAATTTGTTCATAATTATTATTTTCTTAGATATTTAAGCATTAAAATTTAATTGCTTAACTGTATTTTATTTGTTTAATATTAAAATAATATGATGCGTATAATTGCTACAATGTTAATAATATTGGGAACGTTTTAATTAGGTTTAAGTTTGATTATACATTGTTACTTTTCTTTTTAATATTTTTCTTCTTGAATTCTATGAATTATAGGAATATTATTTAAAGATAATCTTTAAACGCACAAAGTAATTTAAAATTTGTTTAATTCTGTTCTTATCTTGGCAGTTGATAGTTTCTCGTTACTAAACAATTCTTTTATATTATAATATTAGTGCAAAATACTATAAATGTTAATAATTAAAGTCGATGTAATTAAAACATAAATAACTGCTAGTGTCCGTCGGTCGTCGCCCGCACGCTGGTGACAAACATATACATACACATTAAAAGTACGTGTATTTCCATGGAAATGGTTATTGTATCTTTACGCCAGGTCTTTTACTGAGTAGGCATAGAATATTGAGTGACCATCTCTATCTCTCTCCTTAACCATCTGCCGTGTTTTTTCTTCGT
>DWDT01005334.1:0-10498 GCA_018245595.1 Microceris scylla
CTAATGAATGTGTTTAATAATAGGGTTTTTATATTATGATACAATGCTCTGGCCTCGTTGATACCAAAATTTATGACTGTGCCAAACGAAACCACGCTGCTCCACTGCGGGATATTGTGAATATGTACAAGTGTGTATTGGAAATTTTGATTTGTATTTGTAACCATAAAAATAGATTTTTGAAAATAAAATTTTTCTCTAGCCAATAGAAATACATTTTTTATATTAATGATTTTTACAACTTAATATGAGCTATAAATTGTTCTCCGACTTAAATACTTACGACTATAAGTGGCTTCACCGCGGCCGCTGGAGTGGTGACTCTTCTGGAACGCTCGAAACTACGAGTTGCGAAGTGTAACTGACTGAGATAACTTGTTTTGTCTCCGCCACAGTACTTCGCGAAGTAATTCACGACATTGCCACTCCGCTTTATATAGAATTGTCGAAATAGAAAGCTTCATTATTATTACAATGTAACATAGGTGAAAAATATAAGCATGTACAAGTAGTGCGCATTATGTAAAAGATCGTATGATTTGCTTTGTAACCGAGAACTTTCTAGAACATCAATGTTAATCACATGTTTTTCAACGATAGAAAAAAATTCGAAACAGCAGACGAATAACAAAAAATAACACATAACACCTCATTAATTTTAACACCGTTCAAATACATTCCGAATCGTATAAAAATGAAATCAACCGAAACGCCAGGCATCAATCATACGACACAATTGAATTCCCACCCCCTCCCCTACCCACTACCCTCGTTTCCCATCCCCTTTCCCTCCATTGTAAACTCGTTGTGTCAATTACATTCGCCGCAAATTTATCTAACAAAGCGCTCTACGAGAAACAATTATTGCCCCCGACGACGTTTCCGGTGCCTGAAAAGCTTATGCATATAACACGATCACGACCTAAAACATCGTTCACACGAGAATCGTACGATGTGTGATTTTTGAGCCATGACCAATGACGTAATGATTATGATAATGATAATGTATAATATGTATGATTTGTAGTGGCTCAGGTGAAGACGAATTCAGGGGTGTAACATACGGGTAACCATGTTTTATTTTCGAATATTTACCATCGCTCGCTATGCAGCAGTACTTAGTTACTTAGCAGTCCTTAGGCATTAAGTTATACCGTTAAATTATTCTCTCTCTCTGAAAACGACATTGGAATAATGTAAGGGTTGATAATGTTAACGAATGTTGTAATTACATTATTAAAGTTCATACTTAAACTAACTCATGGATCAACTAAACGTAGCGTGACTTTACCAGATCACTTGCATCTGTATATTTCACATGATATACCTATGTTACCAACGTGAAATCCTCCTGTCTGTGTACATGTAAAGTGGTCACAAGATATTGTAATGTCTGAAAAGAAATGTAACAATTCAAAAACACATAGATAAAATATTGCTAATGATATTTAAAACACTGGAGTATATAGGAGTGTATGTACACTCCTACTATGTACTAGACTCCTCTATCAACCTCTGGAGGCATTACAGACGCCATGATGGATTTTTAACAGCCGTGGTTTACGCTTACTGCTTAAGCAAGTGAACAGTGATAAACAGTAACTAAATTTTTAACAGGTTTAATAGAATTATTGTAACTGTGCAATTGTAAGCCCGCGCAAGTGTTTGAGGCTGTACATTAATCCTATTGAGGTTGGCGACAACCTTAGTTACATCTACATATATTTATTCAGTCTGTGTTTAACGTTCTGCTATATTTGAAAGAAACCTAGAACTTTCATTTCCTTCCTGACTTGTGTTATACATATAAAATACAAACATGAGTCATAAATGCCTATCCTTAGGGGATTAAAGGCGTGATGAAAGAAAGAACGAAACCCTACACAATACAATATTATGTGAAGATAGTTAAATAAATAAGGTCGCTGCACCCATATAGAAAAATGTCGCCATAAAAAATAAGAAAATAACGCATTTTTTAAACACACAAAACTTAACATTAATGCACAAAACTATTAGTAATAGGAGTTATCATTGCAAATACTACAATATGGAATTATAGGAGAACATTATAAATAAAACGGGTATACTATGGATTGGTGTACCACGAAGAGTAATATGGAAGGAAGCAACGCCCCGTGGATTGTTCGGTTTCCGCTGCGTTCTGCGTGGCATCAAGTAGTGATGGACTCACTGTTTGTGTAATAAAAAAAAATAAACTGTTTTAAATTTAATTATGTCACTTGTTCTAACAGTTAAGGGTAACATCGTAAGGAAACCTGCACACCTTAATGTCATCCACAATATTGTGTCTAGCTTGTGAAATAAATTAATCCCAAGCTGTATACTGTTGAGCGACGTGTGACATGACTTACGAATATATAAATAATCGGCAAATTATTACAAGGCCTTTCTATAGGTCACAGATCACTAAATGCTTCGGACTTCTACGAGCTAAATAAACTCCGTACAAATTGGTGTGCCGCTAACTGGCATCTCTGACAATTCGCATTTGTTTGCATGGTTCAGTAAACTCAGACCTCTCCGCGCCGCGGTTAGGTACTAACAATAGTAATACACTGATAGTATAGATCCGATAAAATAAATATCATGTAAAAACAGTAAAATTCCTAAAAATTCGTCCTAGTAGCTCGGAGTCCGGATTTTTGCTCAGGGTATTTTAATGCGCCCACCACCTATTCCGTGAAGGGACGTAAATATAACTGGTGAAATGTAAGAGTGTACTACGCTCCTCTATTCATATCTTCGGGTAGATACAGATGTGTTGCTACGTTGTTTATTTTTTTGTTTTTTTCATATCGACAAGTGCACAACACTAGGCCGTAACTTCACGCCCTTGTTCACATTTCCGGTACGATATCAGCTTACGCCCTTACGTTCCATTTTGTCTACATCCCTCGAGATAACTATTTTATTCTGTTACCTTCTACCAATTGTTATATAACGTGTTATAATATTAATAAGCCAGTTGATTACAACTGTTTAAAAGCTCGAACCCTACTCGGCTTTTGCAGTATATTTCCAAGTTCGATCTACACTTAAAAAACCGTAAAAAAACCTAACGTCACGTCTGTAATCAAAGCAAAAGAGTGTAGTACCCTCCCGCGTTTAACTTCGATATATAGTGCGACTAAATTAAATCTTAGATAATCTATGTTATTACAAGATTATTCGTAGGCCTTTTCTTTGAAACCTTGTGCCAATGACATTTTGTACAATAAATAAAACAGATATGGTTTCATTCTCGCCTCCTCAAACTCTCTATTGATTTTTTAATGTTAGATTTACATAAGACCATGGTCTAGATGCACTTTTTTTGTCTATCTACTAGACACGTAATACCTGGGTTCTCGCTATTCTGATTCCAGATGGATGGGCAAACGAACTCTAGACGATGGGTAGATGTACTATAGGACACCCAGCTATTCATTGAAGCATTGACCTTTGTTCAGCAATGGAAGAATAAAGGCTGATGTAATGGTCAAGATAGATTACTATCCTGCTATTAAGAACTTTTCAAGCCACCTAAAGTCTTAAATGAGATGTGAAGATTTGTATAAAACTGTTGATGCCGAGATCAACTGCTCAATAATTTCGAAACTACTAAAATTCATCCTTTCAGATAGCGACAACTCCTGATATAATAAAATTGCTTTTTGGTATTCTAAAAACATAACGTCTACTTGTTTGTCAGGCTAAATATATATATGTATATCAAAAAACGCCATGACTGCTTATGATTTCTGTTTCTATATCCAGGTGTACTTCAATTCTAAGTACAGCTGGATTTACTATTCGGAATTAATCAAGTCACGAACTGTAACTACTTACCTACAGATGTATTGTCACATTCAAATAAACACTACTTATTTCCCTCCGTGTTTTCCGTCATTTAATAAATGAACGTTTACTTCACAATCTCGTTCTAATACATTAAATTTATTCACAAACGCGCCGTCTCACCACACGTGAAGAGTGTATAGTGATAAGCGGCAGCGGATTAAATTTTTCTTTGTTGTTACTTGTGTTCTTAATATTAAGCGTTTAAATTTTTATAACATGGTATTGCTTATTAAATTAAATCCTCAGGATTTTTATTGTAATTAACAAAAGGTACTTTAAAAATCTCCTGTCAAATTTTAATATCTAATTGCAAAGCGATAGTATTCTGACGAAGGTACGAAAATTTACATAAAAACTTACATATACTAACCAGTGTATTTTAAAATGACTTTATCTAATACTTCATACGCCACTCAGCTTAGCTTGCAAAAAATGCTATTTTTAATATATAATAAATATTACTTCTAAACACAAGCCTGGTTTCAAAAACAAATGATACAGTATCATTAAGGTCCAGTCCTAACTTTTTGCAAAACCGCAACTTTTATATTTACAAAGTTACATCTCTTTATGTGTCTATGTATTAACTACTGTATTAACTAGTCAGTTAATTACCTTTCAAGTACCTATAGGTACATAGATTCCGCAGTTATCCAACTGATCCTGTTTTCCAGTAATTGCAAAAATTTTTGCAATTTAATTATCGTCCAACATAAATACGGCTTAAGCTTCCGATAGAATTTTAAAGTTTTCGGAGCCAAAAAGCATCCGATATAAAGTCCAAAATCCCAAATCGCTACTATCAAGTTTCAGTAATAGAAAGCAGTGGAGCCTATTACCAGAGGAAACTGAACTAAAAAAACTAACTAAACTGCGTTTTATACATTTTCGACAGCGCGAAGCAAATTGACTGTAAACGACCGAAATAAATTTTACGCGCCGAACGAAATGCGTTTGCTCGGGTTTTTTTCAGAAAAATATTCACTCAATGGAACATGTACACCGCAAAATGTTGTATCGGAATATTTTTAGATATTTCTATAAAAAATATTTACTTTTTGATATTTAAATGAATGTTGTTTTATGATTTTTTTTACACAACACATCCAATTTTCCTACTGCTATATACACATGTACATACGAATATGTTACTATTAATTTTTATTTTTCCAGAAAACAGAATACAAGGAAAAGTAGTAAAAAGAACAGGTAATAAACGTCACGCCTGTACTTTCCCGGAGAGGTAGACAGAGGAACGAAGTGCAATACCACGATTCACCTGTAATACGTCCCACCATGGAATAGGAAATGAGGATTAGATAACTAAATATTTCCGTCCATACATAGACTATATGTACTCGTATATGTATATACATATATGGTCATACATGGCCCCGAAATCGTTCTAAATAAAAGTAACAATTCTGATCTCATAGTTCAATATTTAATACTGCCTCTTCGTGAACTTAAGGAAACGGTTGAATTTTAAATTGCTCCTCTAAATTACTAAAGCTGACAATATTTTTAGTGTAAGCAATGCTGTTACATGTCGTCTCTACTTTCAAAGTGATTAAGACAATACTTTACTTAAATGTTACAATAGGACGTGATGGCGGTCATCAGACTTCTATCCTGATGATGATGATGATTTTACATTGATGAATTGGATAATTCGCTGACTAAGACCTTTGTACCGTTGTCTACATTAAAAGATACTCAAGTGGGCATGCAAGTTAATAATAAACCAAGCATCACGTGATGCGAGGATTCATTTATATTAAAATAATTGTATAATTAACAAGTGTATCATAAAATCGCTTGAGAACGAACCAATAAGCGATCGCCACCTCTTATCACAGTGCTACTAAACGTTCGACGTATCTTCAGGATAAGTCTCGCTATTTCCGGCTCCTTTCATGAGATCCCTTCAAATATTTTAACGGCTTCCGTTGTCATTCTAAATTACACTTTATATCTGTATGTGCTAATGTTATATTTGAATGAGAAGCGAATGTTTTCAAGGGAAAAAAGTAGGACGTGATTCGGGCCCTGACAGTAATTCTGTGCTATATTTGACACAATGTATTATTCGGGCGTGTAATCGTAGCGTAAATATTATTTTTTTGGATCGTGTATCATGGATCAGCGATCCGTCCGGGTTAATGTGCGCCTGTTAGATGTTATATATATGAAATTTGTATACCTAATTATATTATAAATATATTTAATACATGTAAGATGCGTGTATGCAAAAATTTAGTACGTTTGAAGAAATTGAAAGCGCAAACGAAATATACGAGTAAGTGAAATACCTCATCTGCCTGTGGTACTCCTTGCCATACTACAGAGAAGGCTATTTGGACGGAGCTAAATGTTCTAGCTGCCGATTTTCAGCAACGTAGGCGGCGCGAGATATTATTTTCTGCTATTCCGACTCGAATGTCCAGCGTGGAGATTGTAAGAACAAAACATATACATAGGTAAACCTGTCCAACAATAGACTGACAGACCTATTATGTTGAACATTTTATTTATATACGTTTATATGTATTGCGTGTAAACATGTAGATATGTTTATACTATATATAAATATGATTTAATTGAATAAACTTCACACCTGCCACAAACTTTTATTATCCAGCCAGTTTCAAAGCTCGCCCTTTTATTGCGAGATTATTAAATGGTTTATACAGATATATAAAGGAAGTCTTTATGAAATAATTCCTAGGCATCCTTACCTCGAATAGACATAAAATTTAATACAGTATTGCCACTAAACTGCTAGCGGTTCGCAGAACATTTAGACAGGGTCATATTGCCTAAGCTCTCAACGAACAGTACTAAACTTGCCACAAGTAGCAGCAAGCGTATTAGTTAATTAACTGCCAGTCTACAAAGTGCTTATTAATAACGGTCCTTATTCACCTTCCGAGGATACGTCTCTGTACTTAAGTGAAATACTGCTCGGGAAAACCAGTATCAAAATTATAACAATACCTACGGTATTGTTGCCTTGTTTTGATACCTTTTGTTGATTTCATTTGATTACCTAATTAAATACATTTTAATGCAACATATATACATATGTTTTAGGAATTTAAAAAATCAAACATTTCAGAAATTTATAAAAATACATTAGAACGTCTAAGATTTAGAAATACTGTTAAATACTTAATAGTTTAAAGCAATATCGTGTTTATGTATACCCGATGGACCAATAATACATATCACATTCTAGAAACCAATTAACTTCACTACTACTCAATATCTTTTAAAAAGTCTTGTCAAATCTTGCCTTGACAATCTTGCAGGTCTCTCCATTACATCAACTAGTAAAATTTTCTAAGAAAACGCATTAGTGAAATTTTTCAATGGTGTTTTGCTAATAGTAAGGACTATAAAACACCTTATAACTTAATGCTTCCCAAATGCTTCAAATAATAATAGAGCAAGCTAACACTTCAATAAATCTTCCTACATAAATGTTGCGCAAACAGAGTGTCTGTATGTATCTTTACTTGTTGGCGGTTGAAGATATGAAAGTGTTCTATAATAGAGTATTAAAATTTTACCTTACTCTATTGCAATTGTGATAAATTATAGAGCCGCTGAGCGACCTTTATTACTCTATATTAAGCGTCTGCCCCTGGAGATGCTCGTGTCGATGTGGCAAAAAGTGTTTAAATAGATGTTAGGTTTGGATATCTTTTTGCACGGAATATAATAAACAGAACAAATACACGATGCAAGTCTGAAGGGAACCAAGACTCACTTACCTTGACCAAATAGACCAGACATTCGTTGATAGGGAATCAAAAGTCTCCGAAATCGTCGAACTTGTATAAATAACGTAACAAACATAACATCGCGCCTGTTATCCCCAAACAGGTAGGTAGAGGAGTGTAGTACACTCCCACGATTAACCACAATATGTCCCACTGTGGAATGTGGATTGAATGTTGCATGTACTGTGCCACCCACATGCCCGGTGACAAATCCAGATTACAGGCTAAAAAAATTAAATGATATGCCTTTGCCTAGTTAATAGTCGGATTGTACTACAACCCTCTGACAACTACTTCAAGAAAATACAGACGTGAAGTTATGTTTTGAAGTTCGGCAATATTTTAAAAAGCCAATGTCCAAAATTTTACCTGTGTGGGCTAAAATGATGATGCTGATAATAGCAGTCACCATCCAGAGTTTCCACTTTACAATTTCATATTCAGGGAATGCCAGTCTGTTAAGCCAATACGCAAAACCAGATATCCAAATACATTATTCAGATGCATGCGCGGCCGAATCAAAACAAGAACTGTCTGGTCACCGGATGGCTCGCTGTCATTCTAAATATGTCGCTAATTAACTGCAACCATAACTTCCCAGTTTTTCATGAATAAGGCATTTAAGGCAAGAAGAACCTTCAGATCACCTGACGGCTCAATATCATTCGTTCTGAATATTATGTCGCCAAATAACTACAACCATACTTGTCCAGTTTTCCATACATTTGTAAGTCATTTAAGACAAGACAGACGTCATAACGCTTTCAAGAAGACGAAATTTTTATCTCAGTCGAATCTAAGTTACTAACAAGAATGCGCCCAAAGTGCAACTGGACGTTTACGTGTGTTAAAATTCGTGATTACATAGTATTTTATGAAATAAGTCATCTCTTTTCAAGATCCAATGAAACAACGTTAACATATTTTTTATTGGTTTTATTAACGTTGATTACGACAATAAATAAAAATGCTTTAAATGTTGTGATGATTGGACGAATTTTTAATGAGGGTCAATAAAAATTATTATTGCCATATATTCACGCCAGGTCTCTTACGAGGTAGGCAGAAAGCAACATAAACAAAAATAAGCTTGATTAAAATGTAAAGTACTTTCAGGTGCGGACAAAATGAATAGATTGTTAGGGTAAAGAGCCCGACAACTGCACACAATCAGAGATCATTCTACTTCTACGAGTAGGTCAGAAGAAAAGCCAGATAAAGAGGAATTTAATCCTCGAAGAGTACTTGTGGAGATGTAACGAGGGTGTTGCCGCGATGTATCTAGGTCTTTGCACGCTTAAACGTCATTATCCGTCACGTATGGAGGTACACGTGTTTTATTGACAATATATTATACTTTTTGTACCACATAGGGAAAGTACAACATATTTGATTTATTAGTGTTTGTAATGTACTCGTATCTTACTTCATGCAGACAATATGCGAGGACATACACATATGTATGTACGTTACCATAAATATTATGAAATACCTGATTTATTTCTATTTTGATATATTTGACTACCTTGTATTTTAATGGGTTGTAATGGTAACAAGCGTAACTGCGGATCAATAAGTTCTGAATTCGATCGTTTTTCGAACTTGAAATTTCCTGTAGACACACGAAATCTGGATTTGTCCCCGATGTACGGCATATGCAGTTTTTTATAAATACGTACTACAGTCAGTTCGTCATAAAGGCTTGTGGATTATTATATTTTTCATAGTAAGAGATTCTGTTCGGTTCTGTTCAGTACAGTTCTGGAATATATCTGTGCTTTTTAAATTGTCATTGAAGTTCTTAGATTGGACAAGCATTGATAAAAAATTGCTGAAATTATTGTAATCAGATTGATTGATCAAGCTTTATAAGTCCATTGCTGGACATCGACTTCCGCTAATCGCTGACACTCCATATGGTCGATATTGTTATAATGATGAGCAATAAATCGAACTGTACTACATTATTTTTGCCAAAACTGTAGTAAGAAAAACGAAAAGTTCACCCTTAATGTATTCACGCTATCGAAGGACTATAAAACGCACCCTTCGTGCTTCGTCTTACCATAAATATAATGGCCAAGATAGGATTGGCCCATAAATACACGGCAAAGATAGCCTACAGTAATCCAGCGCTTAGAAGAGACATATGTGGGGCAAAACATTCGTTCCTAACATTTGTTTTGCGTTTTATCTGAGTATCCCGGAGTTCAGGTCAGCAGTAGATTGTGATCAGGTTTTTGGAAAACCAATTTATACATTAAGTGAAAATATCGAAATTCAGATTATTTTATAAACTCCATTTTTTACTGTTTAGTTTAAACTGAATTCAACACGCCACTTCTCAGAGTTACATGATGATTTAAAAACTATATCATGAAGAAAATGGAATTTGATGTAAAGAATTGTTGGAAATAACGAAAAAGACTAGTGAAAGAATGCTGGGAGTTAATTTCATCCTGTTGTTTTCGCTCTGTCAGCTACGGGTGCTTAAAGTAGACATCAATAATGTACATTAACATGATTGTCGCATTCGCTATGCGTATATACATAAATTATTCCTCGTGTTGAAATAAATCTTCCAATGACTTTCCAGATAGGTACCTCTCGGCAATTCACGGTGTCCGGCATTACAGCGATGTTATTTCGATGAGATTCGACACACATTCTGTTTAACGGAATTACTATACATGGAGATATTTAAAGTGCAACGGAAACCTGCGTCAGAGTTACATATATTTTATCTACAGTTATTTTTTATTTTTTTTTCAACCATTACAATTCCACTGTTGGAATACGGGTCTCCTCTCATATTAAGAGGGTTAAGGACATAGTCTGCCACGCTGGCC
>DWDT01005335.1:0-10498 GCA_018245595.1 Microceris scylla
TGTAATAAATAGGTCATATACGTTTATGAGCAATTAATAAACATACAATGCATATTAAAATGCGACCACGATTACATTAATTAAACTTGCAAATTACTTAGAAACGCATTCTTTTTAATTAATTTCAAGTTCGTAAAACTGCGATTTAAGAAACGTGCGAGTTTTCAAAAAACCATCAAACATAATATAATTGTGCGTAGATACAAATATATTTGAGCCACATCGTTAAACAATTCCATAATATCAGTAGCCTTGCCAATGAATGACCCGCCTCACAGCTAGTTAAAAATCTCTGTCAGAATATAAGGGCATTGTTTCAAAACAAATTCACGTGCTCGTGGACGCCGTGGTTACGTAACTGAGTTCACAACGAGAAAGGTCTACTCTGTTCTCTTCGTATACACCCTTGAAAGCACTTTACCAGAAGCATTGTTCAGAAACCGTAGGGTAGCGGCGTTTCTGTACTGGTTGGTAACATTTAGAATTATATTCCAAAAGTTTGAAACGACTACACATTGCCCTCGAATAAATCAAAGGAAAAAGTTGGAAACATGCTACCTTACAAAACAATTGGAGCAAATATCGATAATGGCAACCCTGCTGCGGCGAACTACATACCTGAAACAAAGCAAATTGAATAGTTAATATTGCACGGTAAACAAACAAACAGACGTCGATAGAATTAAAATGTCTCGTAAAGGATAATGGGAATACGGAAGATACGGTGCAAATGAAATATTTATCACAAGAAATTCAATGGCGGATGGAGAAATTCCTTGAAACGCAACTCGAGTTGCAGTTTGCAATCGACAAAGATTGAATAGACCGTTTTATTATTTTTAAAAGGAAAATGTTATTTTTAAATTCAGAATTCTGGATATTATAAGAATTAATATTTTCTTATATTGATTTTATCCCTACAATTTTAATGGTGTACTATAAAGTAATGACAATGTAAACATTGTAAAAGAAAAATCAACGAATTTGTGGTTCGTTACCAAGCGAATAATTTAGATAGTCCTGAGATGCGTGAGAAGAGGTCGTTTCCTAAACAAGTGACCTGATTAGCAGTTTGGGTGGAAACGGAGATTGCAGAGTTAGGTTGTTATACTTGTTAGGTAGAACACAATTCTAAAAAGTTAACGGTTTTGCGTTATTTGTATTAAAATCGGAAAATATTACGGAAAAACTTTATAGTACCGACTTATGTTTATTAGGTTAAAAAATAATTTCATAGAAGGCATATCACTTTTATACTTATGAATTGAATAACAACAGCAAAAGTGAAGATATCAGACATACCTACATATCTGATATTTAGTGAGATATGCTGGTGACGCAAGAGCAACATTAAACTGTCGGTCCGGGTCATTATCATTAAACCTTGTTGGAAGCCCTTGTGCCAGCTTCAAACCTTCCACAGACGATATTCCACAAATAAAATATAAAACTGTCACAATATTAATTTAACAAAGTTGTATTAACGTTGGAAAATTTAAACGCAGCATCAAATCTATTTGAATGTAAACTTAAGTCAATTTGCACGTAACATTAAAGAAATTTGCACATAACATTAAATCAATTTGAAAATCACATCGAAACAATTTGAATATAACATCAAATCAATTTGAATATAACATCAAATCAATTTTAATATAATATCAAATCAATACGTGAAAAAAAAAACGGCAAATAAGTATTTCCTTCGTTACCCTTTATCCGAATTATTAAATTATACGTTGCATTGCATGTAATCGAATGATCGCGGTTCTAGTGCGAGTATAGAGTTACCACTCCACGCGTCATGCGCCTGCGCATGTCTTGGTAATTTTATAGAAGGAAGCAGTCTATCTAGTTGTAGTTTTTAATCAATTGAAGTCACCTGAGCTAGCAATAATGATGTACCTATGTAAACATTTTTGTTCCGTTCTGTTTTGATTTGATTTTGTGCATATAAATAATTTTTTAATTTGTCATATTTATAAAATATCCTTCGTTGATTTCAACAATTAAAATTTTATATAATACGCTAAGTTTATTTATTACATACGATTCGATCTTTAGTATCTACTTTTAATTAAGTCATATTTAATCTGACGTCAAAATCCTGTGTACCTACAGCCATGAAATTTTATTTATTGAGTACGTATTTAGAAATTTTGATGCATTTTTAAAACTGTTTCTGTTTGCGCAGTACCTACATGCACACGATTAGATAATCTTGACGGTTTGAAGGATTAATCTATACACGGAAAGTGTTTACGACAAAATATAATGGAAAAATATTGTCTGATTGATGATGAAATGTAAGAAAATGTGAATCTTTATGATATTTCGCACGGATACCGGATTTAAATTTCTATACCTCACGTACGCAAATATCACAAAGATCATAATATTTTCATATTCCTTTCCAAACTTGTTCAGTGAAAAATATACGTATCATTTTTATTCCCTGTTTTTGTCAGGAAGAAGGCCAGAAGAATAATTTTAATAAACTTCGTACATGACGACTATAAGGTATGTAAATAAGGCAAAACATACCCCAGGACTATAACCGGTGTAAATCCAGTATCTGCCTACCGCTACGAAAAATAAGCGTAATAATATGTATATAAATATTATTCCTAAAAATTTAAATTTTCTTGTTTAATGAGTTAATTAAATGGTAATTTATGTTCTAACAGTTAATGAAACTTATATTATAGTGACAGTAGACCACAAGCAGGACCACTTGCACAATAACTTCAACAAGATACGGAGAAAGTCAATGATACGCTATAAGGTGGTTATTTAGTGAGCGGTCTCAGCGCCGGCGATTAAACTGTAAACTACAAAATATCCCCACGTAGTACATACTTTACAACACGATATGTTGACTTTTGACATAAATAGTACCCGACTATAAATAAGAAAAATAATAAGAAAATAAAAAAAAAGAAAAATAATAAAAATAAGAAAAAAAAACCCCGTAAAGTCCGTTCACTCACAGTGCGTTAAAAATGTCCACTTCAAATACTGTTAGAAGTACATACATATATAGAACCACAAACGTAGAAGAAGAAAAGACTGTGTTATCTTAACGATTTCTGTCTTAACGGTTTCTATGACTTTACTATCAATATTTAACTACTATTACTATTAATATGAGCCTATCTCTGTCCACTGCAGCCTGCAGACTGCAGTCTTTCGAAGACTGGCCGAAGGGCGTCCTGCATTATGTTTGCCTAGCCGCAGTCTCCTCTCCAGTTCTCGCCTACTCCATTACAGTTTGTAACTTGTTGTAGAACAAACACTTTACGTTGACTTGCGGTAAGTATTACTAAACATCTAGTCATTAGGTATTAGACTGACGCTCGTCAAGTTACGCATAAATTAACACCAGACATGGTGCATTATTCCTAAATTAATACGAATTACATATACATTTGTCGATTCAACAGAGATTTTATCGCAGTAAAACAAGGTGAGCAAAATTATTTAATGTTAGCTTATTGTTTGAATTAAAAATTAAAATTACAATTACGTTTTTGATACGATTCTACATTGCAGTGAGTTTAATTGGATTAGGTATTATTACGTAATACTTATTTCTGAGTATCCGGTTTTTATTTTCATTTATCGTAATTTAAATAAAGATATTATTAATTTAATCGTTTACACTTCAATAAAAATGTACAATCAGAAATAACAAGTAATACAAAAATTTTCAATAATACAATATAATATAACGTAAAAGAAATTATCAATTTCCTAATCGTAATAGCAACCGATATTATATCTATCATTTCGTTATCCAATATAAGTTATATAACCCGCTTACATTATAATACGCACACGGACACTCGAAACTAACATAGCAGATAATGCAAAAAACCACAGACAAACAACAAAAACAAACAATTCAATATGGCGTCGAAACGTCACCCCGCTATCGGTCTCGGCCGCGTTATCACCGACGCGTAGACGATCCGTTTTTAGAAATATTAATTCAGTAATAACTGTTGTATACTGAACTATTTTTAGTACGGCCTAGGCTAAAAATACAGCGGTCGTCGCGAGCAATGACGCTTACTTGATAATACTAATGTTACTCATGTAATGTAACAGTGTCGTTGACTCGCCGCAGTTTATTGGGTCTGTTCGTCGATTGATCTCGCTGATCTAAGTTATATTATCTATGTATGTATATGTTATATGCTCGTGTGACAGTTTTCGCGGCAAGTGACCGCCATGATGGAATTGGGGCAATGACTTCGATTTACGTATATATTTTATAACATATTGTTATGTAAACAGATAATAAAAATAGGTTATAAAAAAATAATTTTTAGGTCTTTTAAGTATTGTGATTTTATACGGTGATTTCATTTTCTCAGTTGATAAAGTATGCTTATATTGTTGCGTTTTGGTTTAGTATGCGTTCTCATTAATATGAAAAACGTTTTAAGTCGGTCATCAATGGTACCAACGTGTCTATGACCGAATCCAATTAGACCTTAAAGTATCCCGCGTAGTGTACACATTGATACATATGTATATACACAAAAAATATGCTACAACACATCTTGTACAGCTTCGAGTACGCGCGTAAAGTAGAATATTAACGATGTGCAACATACATTAAATATATCATTAAATTTAAAGTAGCTTTGTATGATAATTGTGCGAACAACATTAACGAGATTAAGCGTATACGGGCGTGATAGAAATGGATACAAGACACATCGACGTGTCAAGTGATCGGTTTGAATGGCACAGATTAAAAATGTGACCTTAATAGCGTCATTAGCCGTTGCTGAGTGTACCGTGTGTATTAGAAAATTAATCGATGAGTTATGTAACTAGTCATTCGGTGTTGGTAGACGCAAGACGTGTTCGTCGGAGCCGCAAGGTCGCCCTGTCGACATTGACCGTGAAGTTACGACATCGGGTATAAAAAACAGCTTATTATGTTTCCGCAATTCAAGAGTTCGTTCGAAAACCAATTTTTCCACAAACAAGTAAAAGACGTTGAAACAGACCGTTTGTTATCGAGGAGTTTAGACATGTTCATTTATTTGTGGTAATGAAAATAGTTTATCAGTTTTGGAGCCATTACAGTATTTACAATCTATGATATTTTTAGCTGTTCTATGATTTTTAGCCAAAAAACATTCTTGAATTTCGAAAAAACGAAAATTTTCCTACATAACTTCTAAATACATTCAACATGCATTTAAATATTATTAACATATTATTAAATGCTCAATTAGTTTGATTAATGTTTTAAACTTATCTATTAAGTACATTACAGCACAATGACGTAAATTCCTTGATTTCATGCCTAATTGTTAGTAACATGGTATTGTACACTGGGTGAAATATTCAATGTATAATTTTAAATAAATTGTAACATTTCAATCTTATTATAATAAAATGCACGTTAATTTGTTTTAACAATAATAATAACTTTTTTTACTCTTTCCAATTTATTAAAAATAAAATTATTAATTTATGATTATACACGAAGACCTTGGAATTGCCCGAAAACTTTCACTAGTACAAAATAAAAGTTGGAGCATACATAATTGGGTAGTGCGTAATGAAGAAATTAATTTCACTGCAGTAAGTTATAGGTAATAACTGTTGTTCATTATGATTATATTATTCCAGCAGTGGAATTGTAATGGATTGAAAAAAAAACACACGATGGAAAGTCATAATCGTTTCCAATATCACTGATGTCATTGCTCATAACTTTCATACTGTACGTTAAAAGTGTCATGTACTCGTATGTTAAAGGGAAATAAGACTTTTTAACATGTTATAATGTATAAACCCTGTAATTAGTCGTTGAAACCAGTTAATTTCACGTCCTTCAAGGAACGTCAAACAAGCTGTCATATTCGCAAGAATGAAAGCTTGGCGCAATGTTCGCTGAAAACGTAGCGAGAGGTTTTAGTTTACAAAACAAGTAAATGATGAAAAGTGAACGAGTATTTAATTTGGCTCGAGAAATATATTTTAAAGTTTGCAGTTAAAAAAACATCAATAAATCAATATCAAAATATAAGATACAATCAATATTATACCTTACTCGTTATTGCCGCCTTGTATTGACAAGGCGGGAATTACGGTTAGACAGATCACCCATTCTTTTGACAGTTACGATGCCACAGATAAACACAGCCTCAAAACCACGACATCTGTGTAGAAAATAAAATTAAATCATTTAAAATGGTCGTAAATAATATTGAATATAAAGAAATAAGAAAAAAAACCATGTAGAAATATTAAACACAGGTGCGGTGTTTTTAATGTTTGTATTAATCATTGTGGATTTAATTTTGCCATAAAGAACTTAGATAGCGCATCTTTATGTTAAAAATGTGATGTGCGCGTGTATATGTTCCACTTAGCTGTAGCTGATATGAAGGGAACTTTACTGTTTGAGATTGGTAAAAGATATCTTCCAGCTGTAATGACTACTAGCAGATAAGTGAAGTCTATTTGTTGGTCATATCTAATGAGAAAATGCGCATTCCCGCCTGGCGCCCTAGTGTCCTTATAACAAGTACTTTATGGTCATTTATTTTTTACTTATTAGCAATTCAAAGGAATTAAGTGCTTTATGTTTCTTTGCCTTTTGTAATATGAATATGTTTAGTCCAACAGCGGAAACAATATTATAGAGATTAAATTCGAAGCCCTCCAGGTCTATAAGTCTCAAGATATTTCATACTCGGTACCCTCCGTCTTCTCTGTAGTAGCCTTATAGTAACATTTATTATATTGGTCATCTCTGCCATACATTTTATTTGTTGAGTACAAATATATGAAACAATTGAATCATGAATATAATTATGAAAACGTACGTTTCTACGATTTAAATTTCTTTAACTTTTTTTACTGCAGTGGATGGTAATTATTTTAATATAATAAATAAATATTTTCATAATGATTTAATGACTGAAAATTCTTTATTATTAAGTGTTCGTTCATTTGATTTATTTTAAATAATAACTTGCTTTATTATTAAAAAATTATAATAAGGAAAGATTTTAAAATAATTCTTAAAAAAACTCGGTTGTTTTCATAACGAAATTAACGTGACGGGGTCTTTATTTTCATATTAATGAAAAGTTTGGCGTAAAAGTTAATAAAGGCCCTGCTCTTCCTATAGTTTGATGAGATTCTTTGTATGAAACAACCGATTGATTCCGCGGGTCATTCTTGGATAGATTCTTTGACGGTTTTTTGTCACGTTTACAATAAGTGACCTTAAAAAACGAAATTAATTCGGAAATTCAGAAATGAATACCAGAATTCGATTCTCAGAGCATTGAAGTGGGAAGCCGAAATTTAGAATCACCAGCCTGTCCCCAATGTCCTCTGTACTTTTAATGTCATGTACTCATGTTTATTCCTAGATTTGAGGCTTTATGTGACGTATTTAGTTCAGCCATGCGTGGTTGAAGTTCCAGTCATGCTATGAAATACATCACTGCTATCGTTACAAACGTACAACTTGTAAATAATGGAGTTTATGGTTTACTGTGATTTATTAATAGTTTCATGTTAGCAGAAAAAACAACCGCGTGCCTTTATTATTCAATGTTAAAGTATTCGTTCGTTAATTATTATTGAAATACTGAATAAAACTTTCAGTCCGCTTTAATTACAATTTATTTATGGTGACATTAAGTTTAATCAACATTGATGGATAAGAAAACTTGTTGAAAATCAGAAAAAAAAAAAATTATATTTACATTAAGCTTTACGGTTTAAATTGCTTCCAATGCAAAATATGTATAACTGAAATGCCATATGAATTTCGTGATAGTTATGATTCAATTCAACTTTGGAACGTTTCAAATTTGTGGAATATAAATTATACATTACTTTTTATACAGTTATATGTGTATATTAACTAATAAATAGTAAAAGTACATAGTATTATACAAGTAGTTGTTTCAAGATTGTTATCTCCAGTACGAATAGTTGTCAATAAATTGCATTCACAATAAGTTCATGGACGTTTACATTGCATAAGTTATCTTATGCAAACTTAAATTGGATATTGTTATATTGTAGTATAACTCGCTGAAGTTAACTACGCATCTCGCTATGAAGACGAGGTATGGACGGCGAAGGCGAGAGCGGTCGGCATTGATAGGCGAAGTTAGGCGGTAGATGGTAAGCGCATTCTTCGCAAGTGCCAAGTTGATTTCTGCGCGTTGCACAATTATTATTAAAATACTTAAGTCTTTGTACCCAACAGCGAATTGTACCTACTTGCGTTAAATAATGTAAACATTCAAGCACTGTATTTATGGTTTATATTTTCACGCAACCGTTTGATGACGTCATAGCAAAGAAAAACTATGAGTAATATACTTTTACACGCATACCTTAACATTGCATAGAGGGGATGTGGGTAGGGTGTGGTCTAACGTTCGAATCCCTGGCGGGTGACAATGTTTATAAGCGTCCAGCTGAAACGTAAGCCTAATTTGTACGTTAAAACGTATTTATAGGTCGCCAAGTACTCGCAGCGTCCTATTTCACTTGACGGTTGATTAAATGAAAGTTAAAAATAGCCACCCGTTCCAGAAACGAAAACTGTATCAACAGTAATTCGCGAGCCATCCTCCGGCCAATTAACGAAAATGACTAAGATGATTAACATTAATCTGCGCTGGACAGTTGGCGCCAATGCACGAGCGCGCCATGACGCTGCACGCTCATTACTTATCTGTATTTATGGTACTACCCTACATCCACGTCTGCTGGCCCGCGCTTGGCCAGCGTGGCAATGTAGCTTTAAATCTTCCCCATCTTAGAGCAGATGGCTTCCAAAAGATGAACGTGGTTTACGATCGATGAAAATAAGGGTTCCAAGTCGAATTGCGTAATTATGATTTGTTTAATCTTCATATCCGGAATATATATTAAAATTATATTGAAATATAATTAAAACATTGAACATTGTTCTATTAAACCAGAGGTCAGGGGCGTTGGACTCTTTAAGTCTAATTAATATTTTCTCATTGTAATAGAAACGGTAATACGGAGTAATGATTGCTGACCAAAACGATTATATTTTTATTCATTTCCTTATAATACACATTCTGCCCCCGATAGTTAAAGAGACGTATCTAATGGAAAGTAAAAACGGAGAAATATATGTTTTAATAAACGAAACAGGAAATCGCTTGTTATATTGTAGACATTTGGAAATTTGTAAAAAACGTTAGATGCGTCTTTTATACTATCGGGGGCAGCATTGCCAATAAATGGTGCTTAATAATTAATTTAATTTAATAATTACTATTTTATTGTAAACTACGCATATTGGTAGGTCGTGTACTGTTTTTATCCCATTAATTTTAATATTAAAAATGTGGTATTTTCTCAACTGTTATAATTTATTTTCACAACTGTAAATATAATTACGGCACTCTCCGTTCACCCGCCATATTTTATTATGACTTCACGTCACGTGCGTCGCGTCAAAATAATAATATTTTTCCTACATTGCGAATCTTTGCAACGTTTATAGGGAAGCAAAAAGGATTATTTAGGTATATATTTTAACGAAGTTATGGTAAAATGATCATTAATTTTACCACAAGGTATGATTTAAAATTGTTGTACGTTAATAATATATAACGCAATAAACAGTTAAGTGGGGATATGTTTTCCTGTAAACATCGGGTTTCCCATGTGGTTGGCCTGATTAAAGAAACAAATATATTATTAATTCGTCTTAAACAAATTGGTATTATCTTTTCATTAACCAACTTAACTTACAAGTTTAAATAAAGACATCTGGTATCTTTTAATATTGGGTAAAATAAGAAAGAGCAGCACAAGTAAAAAATATTTTTATTATTATAACATGACGCCCGGTCTTTTACGGAGTAGACAAGAGAAAATCTGATGTGTTCTTAATTTAATAATATGGATTTAAAATATTTTTTATTATAGTCATCAAGCAATGTTTTGCTGGTGTTCATATTAATGTTAGTATCTTTATGAAAAAGACACATTAAAGATGACCGAGATTGTAAAAAAAAATTTGCGAATTACATTGATATGATGTGGAACCAGTATATTATGACCTCGCTTCGCCACGGCCGCCTAAAACACATTAAATTATTCATTATTATACATTAACTTTGCCGGTACTCATTATAACATGTCTAGATCCGAACTACACACTATTATAATAATTCTTCTACACTTCGGATATGTTTTGCTATAACCTTTCGTACGTTTATATATGTATGTATATATTAGGGATAAAAAAAATATCGATATTAAAAAATATCGATATATTTTTTAAAATAATCGATATATATCGTCGATATTTTTTTTCAATATTATCGATATTCGATATTTATTTTTGAATATCGAATTCATATGTATAAATTGCTCTTTTGGGATCTTTTTTTTTCTTCTTTATACCGTATCTCGACCACTCACTAACTAACAATAAAAAATATCGATATAT
>DWDT01005336.1:0-10498 GCA_018245595.1 Microceris scylla
TAACACCCGGGGAGTCGCCAATGCTTTGCCGACTTTGAAGGAGAGCTCTCTGCGCTCTTCTTGAAGAACCATAATCATAATTATCACCATCAAGTCTTGTATAGTCCCGCTGTTGGATACGAGTGTTCTCTCAAATGAGAAGCGTTAAGACCGTAGTTGGCTATCCCCAGCCACCTACAGACGTGACATGCCTACCTGATATGGGGAACACTAATGCATATAGATTTCGTCACGTTGCATTCCTTTAGCGTTGAAGGAAGTGAGATTTAGCTTAAAAGAAAAACAAAGACTTTGCCTTGTATAATCTAACCTAACCTATCATAACCTACGACGGGCCAAAAGTTAGGTCATTATCTTAAAAAATGTCTGTTAGAAACATCCACGGGTAATAATAAATTTTAGCTATGTCAGCGTAGGCATAGTATTATAAAATGAAGACCCGGTAGCTTACGATATGGATCGTTTGACAAATGATAAGTATTAGTCGTGATCTGTACAGCACATTTGGCGCTATCGCCAAGATATATCGCTGCGTTTTATCGCTCTGCGAAAAGTGATTTTGAATGGCCCCAATCATTCTTACGACGGGTTTTATTGAGGAGCTCCAAAATCGTATAAATGGCCAAAACTATACACGATATTATTGTAAATTACGGTTCACGGAACATATTTGAATAAGGGAATGTGAAATACAAAAAAATATTAGGAATCGATTTTTTTGCAACTTTCACAATTCGTGTTCGAAAATAGAATTTGATTTTAAATTCGTTTCGATTTCGAATTGATTGTCGATGAAAAAATTATTCATATCACGTAGTGTTTTCCCGGCAATACATGCAAAGCCGTATAAGCTATTTTTATAGTCTGTTTCCAGTCATGTCGAAAAGCTACCGATAGCCAACTAGATTTATTATATTGTCGCTTTTTAAAAAACTCTCCGCTAGCACTTATCCGACAAAAGCATCTACTGTATTTGTTATATCAAAAAACTACCACCGCATGAGAGACGATAAGCATAAGTGGGTGCTACCGCCGATGTATAGAAAACCGGCTTCAAACAGCTGGGTAGGTATGGGCCTGATAGTAACACTAGTCCACTGGACTAACTAACTAAAAGAGTAACTGGACTAACTAGTCCACTGGACTAGTCCACCGGACTAACTAACTAAAAGAGTAACTGTAAGTCCAGTTAATCTTTTTTAATAGAAGTGCAGTTAGTAACAGTATCGTTCCATTCGTCTTTGGTTACAGACATGTCGTTAGACTCCAGTACTGTGACGGTCGCCTGTACAATAAATAGCTGGGTATTGTCAACTATAGCTCTCAGAGCGTGACACATATATATATTAATACCAATTGCTTTGAGGTAGAAATAACAGTAATTTGGGATGGGCTGATTTTAGTTGGATCAGTGAACGGGCACTACGCTTGTCCTGTCGTGTTCATGTGTTCTTATTCACATATTATCCGGTTCCTTGCGCATCGACCACCTACAATCAGCTACAATACATACAATTCATAGAATTCCTATCACACTTGAACTAATGCTAAATGCTCTAAGCATACATAGCTTTCCATTGAAATCTAATCGTCAATCCAGGGGCATGTTCGATGGTTAAAGCGCTGTGAATTGGGTGGATTGATCTCTATTTATTTCCTTGTTGATTTTTACTTTTAATTATCTCGTTTAACAACTCATTGGAATAGTAAAATATTTGTATCGGTTTCGTTTCACTGTAAAGTATTAAACAAGTTATATTTAATATACTAATCTAATTGTAAATTAACGAAAGCACTTACTACAATGTAAGCCAAAACAACAGATAAGTTACAGATTCGCTTATTCTGTTCGGACGAATTTATGTACCTATGTTCTGGAACTCTGTTCTCTCAAATCTGTTGAACCAAGACTGTTCAAGAATAGCGATGACTTGTTACTTTTAGTAAATAAAAATAATGATATGAATGGCAGACGTTCATGAGAAATACGTTACTGGTTTCGAAGAAGTGTCGATTTCTCGTCTAGATCGAAGATCCGAGAAATAAAAGCTTGAACAGTAGGAACAAGTCAGAACTATCGCGTCATCTTAATAAATATTCCGTGCCCGGTGTGCAATGCATAGAAAATAGCATCAAACTTGTACCAATCCAAATTAGTTTGGACAAAAGTTTAACTATTGGAACGACGGTCCGACTAAATGCATTGCCGGGGCGCAGCAGTGCGCTGAATCGTTAATACGCTGCAAATTCAAACAATTGTTTAACATTTCATCGCTTCGTTTAAAAATTCATCGTGTATCGCTCCGATTTGGTTTAACTTCACTAATCTGTTTGCGAAACCACTGAATATGGTAAGCGGTGAACTACTATTGCGTTTATGAAAAGTTTCAAATATATCATTGCAGTCTTTATAATGTCGTTGCGGTGCGAATTTTCTTGTTATGAAAATAAATGTACAATTATTAAATTGTGGTGCTATTAAAGCGGTAAAAACTCGCCGACTACAAAATGGACCGATATTTTATTGTTAACAGAATATAATATATATGATATTATTATGCTTTCTTGTTTAAAGAAATGTAGCCCGTATACATTTTTATTGAATTACTTAAAATGGTTGATTACTCTCACTGATAAAAAGGCCTTAGACCGATACGAATTGTCAACATGAATTCATAACGCCTATAAAAATGATAATTGTTGAAGAAATAAGTAATTACACAATCCATCAGAATATTATTCATTAATAGATTATTATTGATGATTAATACTGGCAAAAATATATTATAAACATCTTTATGGCCGGTGTTATGAGACACTGATTCCAATGCAAGAAACCGATATACTGACTCTTAATTAACTGTATAAATATTACGTAAGCCCACAAATCATTGCAACCTAATCGTATCTAAAATCAAGTGTAACTTAAACAAATTAGCGTTGCCTCATCTCCGCCTATCCGGAGTTTCGAGAATCCGCCGCGAGAGGGCGACGGCTTAAATATTCGAGAAATATGGCGCCCTTTAAACCGCTGATAAAGAGGCCGTAAATTAGCAGTAAACGAGCCAAATTATAAATCGTTTACCGTCTCGGCCCACTTCACTTGTTTTTATAAAGAAACATTTTTAGCCCGCAGGCTTCACTCGACGTTTAGTGAAAAAGTTGTGATGAAACTTTTTAGTGGCTAAATGTATACAGCCTGTGCGACTGTAATGCGGTCGGCTGGAAATGGTAACTTCTTATTTATTTCTTAAGGAATGGTAAAAAAATGCACTAACAATTTCGATATTGTATGTAAATAATAATTATGCTATCCGCACGCACTGTAAAACGTATAAAATGTTAAAGATCTTCATTTAATCCGTGTCCTATGTGTATGAAACGAATACAGTCGTGAAACTAAGGTAGGTATTACCTATAAAGACTCTATATTACTATTATAGAGACACCAACATAGTACGTACGGTGGTACATCTCTATACCATAGCACCATTAAATAATAATCGAGTCAATTTCTCGAACATTCGTTACGCGCGATAAAGAACGTTAATATCTTTATCTATTAATAGTCTCCACTCTGTGTGCCTGTAATATATAAAGTCATAAAAAATATCAATTGCTTTCCTTACGGTCGAAAGAGCGGATCGAAAATAAACCGCCTCTCGGCATGAGATCTAATAAGATAACGAAGATTAACTGCCCGCGTTTAAATTCAGAAACGGGGAGTCTAGGCCATAGATCACGTTCGAGAAATTTCGTAGGGAGGGGAGTTGGATTGGAAAGTGTCAAAGTAAGGCGTTAACGTGGCAAATAGCGAGTTTGGGCAATGTTTGGGCCAATGTTTGGTACAGAAGTTTAATACCAATTGTTGGCCAAGCGAATATTATTAGTCATCAGATAGTGAATACATAGTTTTCTTTCACGTGCGTCTATAATATTCCAATTAGTGCACAAAAATCTAAATATTCGAATTTATCAGGCTTATAAAAACAATTATGTCAATGGAAAATTCATTATTGTTATATTACTGATGAAGGAAAGCAAAAATTGCTTTTTATCATATATTATGTACATGTTCTACCTCTTGCGGCAATAACATTACTAAAATCTAATTTATTTAAACCGCATTTGATACCTGACAAACATTTGCCGTACTTGAGCGCTAAAATTAGTTTCCACCTAGCCAATCCAAACTTTAGCCGATTCGTTCGAAAGTTATAAATCACAGTCCGCTGTAACTTGTGCACTTTACTAAATGACGTTCGGGCACCAGTGTACTTTGACCTCTCATAAATGCCAGGATTTGTGGTTGCATTTGTGAGAAATTCTCGTCGAGCGCTGACATCGATATTACTAATGCTTTTTTATTTTATCGAGTGAGCTTTTGCTGTTTATTTGGTAGGTACATGTTTTTAGGTGATTTTTCTGTCTCTTTCTGCGATTATCTGCCCGCAATGATAAAATATTTGGAGAAAATTGTCACGAGACATCTTAGAGGTTAAATTGGAGGTTAGAGGTAAATAGTCTGGATCGCAAATTTGCATTTATGTATTCATAATGAAATAAGAATCCATTTAAATTTAACGAAGAGCTGATAAAGATGAAGGACTAAGAATAATTGAAGACATAATCCTAACTAAAAATGTCTGGGAATTGGATGATAAAAATGAGGATTTTATGGAGGTTTTGAAAATATCAGCGCCTTTAGTAAATCTTTTATCGTATCCTTTTTAAATCTCTCGAGTCTCTCCGCAGAATGAAAAGGTTTAAAGTCGTAGTTTGCTATAGGTATAGGCCAAGTTTTAGTTGTCAATTATAATCCAAATATGAAGCAAATTTTTATTAATATTTGCAAACCGAAAACTTAATTCGCAATGTAATAAATTTAATTGGGGAATTTTATTTTACATAATTTAGGCACAGATTTTTCTTGGTATTTTATTTTGACTACATGTAACCCATAGTTTTATTGTATACTCATATATGTATGTATGTAACGAACGGTGAACGTATCGTACATTTATTCATTCAATAAAGCATTCAGTCAGTGGTACAGTGCAGCTCCCAAATTAGTTTTGTTCCAACCGCGGCCGATCGACTGAGTCGGTTCACAAACTCCACGCGAAAGTGGAAATCGGTCAGACCACTACTGCATTAATGAACATTTTCGTTTATACTATGGAATTTCGTGAAACTCGTCAGTATAGTGTGTGGGTTTCAGAAACGTAATATTGAGATTGGCGATGGGTAATATAACAAAACATTTTTAATGTAACGTCAACAAGTTCAGTCTTCTAACTCAAAATTGGGCAGCGTGGCACATAATCGTCTTCACACTTCCCACTGTGAAAGGACACCCATGTCAACAGTGAAACGATAAACGAGTTGATCATGGTTAATGGAATGATCTTATAGTCGTTCCTGAGGCAGTTAAGTTCAAAAACCAAAGTTAAGAAAAAAATGATAAAGCCCTAGTTTCTGTGGTGGTTTAAAAACCAATAAGCTATCATAAGCTTTATCTGTCATTAGGACGCTAGGATTGTTTTTTAGACATCAAATATCTATTATTTAAAAATAAGTATCAAATACGATTTTATAAAGTTGTTCAATTCTTTTTAAATTTGTTATAAATGTGTCACAGTGGATTTCTTACGACATTGATTAAATAGATGTGATTTAGAGTGCTCAATAGTTTCGTTCAGACCACATTTGTTGCAGAATTCCAGCTCGATGCTAGAACAGAGAATTTAATCAATCAGTGAGATAGGCAGATTAACATACTGAAACGGTTGAGCTATGTCCATGTGTAATTATTCAAGCGAAACTTATAAGACAATTAAGTTATTATAAAATTATTGGTATGGAGTTAGGAATGATTTTTCAATATAAACCTAAAATAATATTAAACAGAGTCCTTTTTTTAATAACATCAATAAAAAAGGGCGAATTGCCCATTACGGATCAAATATTATTATTATGATATCATTACCCCAGATCCGTTACGGGGTAGGTTTAGAGCACCCAGCGCAAAATATCTCCCTCCTTACAAAACTGATTTCGTTTTTCTACGTGCATTATAATAAGTAAAAACAGGTAGATTGATATATATTTATTTATTTTCAGTGCTGTTTTGATCTACAAGCGACGATCGCGTGCAGATGAAATTAGTTTCTGCAAACCTAATACCGATATACAAAACCAGTATATATAGACACTTTTTCGTTTGTAGCATCCATATTTGTCCAGGCCAAGTTGCCTGGCGAACAGTAAGGCGATTAATATACTGAAATCAATTGAAATGCCTCCGCAGTTTCTCAATCATTTATGCATTTGAATTTCCTCAGAATTAGAATAGATTTAACCAGATTATCTAAGATATCCTATAATCACTGACTGATATAACCAAATCTATCATACATGCAAATTATATCTGACCGCTACGTCCAGGTCCCTTACGGAGTAGGCAGAGAGCACCCAATGCCAAATATCTCATTAGAGACCAGAAGTGTTTCTTCTTTATTCACCACTTTCTTGATACGAATACATGCAATTCAATTCGGTTTCGAAGGCTTCCATTTCCGAATCAGTCAGTACTCAACCTATGTATTTACTCAAGATAGAAGAAACTTGGTCAATATCATAACTTGGTCAATATCAAACATAAAAAAAAATCATAAAATGTTTGTGTTTTTGTTCTGCGAAGAACCGAACGCTAAATTATTTCATAATACCAACTATCGAGACCATCTGGAGATCAGTTTGGGACAGCCCGCTTGTTTACGCAAACCGAGCGACTGATACAAAGCAAACAGAACTATGAAAACGTTTAATTAGTTACATCCAGCGCCCGGGGCCGATCCGATCCATCGCTGTTTGTGTTTCGAACGAGCTACATATGTATATGTATGTATATTGAATGTAAAGATTTCTTCTGCTTATGTTCACGGACAGAGATTATGAACGTTGGAGTAGCCGATGGCTTTATTAAGTTTCGATAACGTTTTTGTTCTTATGTAGATACAATTTTATTTTTGTTTTGTATCATTTTGTTTTCCCGTACAGTTTTGTTGTCGTGTAAGGTTTTATTCTTGAGTACAATTCTATTCTCGTGTACAATTCTATTCTCGTGTACAATTTTATTCTTGTGTACATTATTATGATGTGTACAATTTTATGATGTGTACAATTTTCTTCCCTCTTCTCAGATCTTTTATCAATCCACTTCTCATAAAGTCCTGCTAAGGTTATCGTCTGCCACGCTGGCCAAGTGCGGGTTGGCAGAATTCACATATCTTAGAGATTTTTTTTCTCTTCGGAGAGCAGATGTTCTCACTACGATGTCCTTCTTATGTCGTGTTAATTATGTTCGTATCTAATCTATAAAACCAAACATTCGTTCATTTGTGACTATAGTTATTAAAAATGACTGACGCTTTACGAACTAGCGTAATTTTCATATCTTCATCTATGTGTTTTGTTTTATATTGCACTACCATTTCAACACACCAGTTTGTATCACATTTAAATGAATTTATACACTCTCAATATTTAGTATTTTGATGTTTGACAAGTTTGATTGTTGCGTCCCGAGCCTCCTCCAATTACATTTTCATTGGTATTTGATTGGTTCGACCAGCGCTGCACATTAAACTGTTCCAAACATTGACGTATTGACATATAGATTTATCCATTTCGCGCTTCATCAAATAGAATGCTAAATTTAATCTAATTAATGTGATGTATGGGGCCCTTCAAGGGTTATTAGTTAAAAGCGAATACCGACCTCAGCCACGGCAAATCGTTGGTTTGATTGTCGCTCGTTAGTATGGCGATATAATTGATTTGTGAGTAACTGACTTCGTTACGAAATTTTTATTAATATGTGTTATTGTAATGGTCGGTTAATCTGCGTTTTGCCAGACTGGCACACTATGACTTTAATCCTTCTCATTTTAAAAGGCAGTCACATAATCCGTTGATTGACCGAAATATTGGATGATTGTAAATTTGATAGTCAATTTTTAAATTGTTTCCAATGAGAGGGTGTTAATAGTAAATACTATTATAAAAACCTATAATCTAGTAATGTATAACGATTTATCCTACATAAATATATAGATTTTTTTCTCTGTTTCCCATGGGCTATGTAGGATTTTCACCTGTTCTCCGACCTGTTTTCACCGATTCTGGTTCTTGTTATAACTAGGTTTAAGTAAACACTGACACTATATTGAGACGTCAATGTAAATGTTGCCATAGTTCGCTAATAAATCAGAACACCTAGTGGACGGGACCGTCGAGCCAAATGTTTGGCCTAAATGGGTCATAAGTTACCGTGCGCTGGTCATAACTTATCCTGGACGATACCTCGATATATTATCTAGACGAGGGTGCAGGTTTGTTACCAACGTTTTGATAATAACTAATGGTATTAACTTTAGATTATAATTTTATCTGGACTTAAAATTACGCCTAACGGTATAAAAATTGTAATTTAAAATGGGAGTCATAATATACCAATTAATTATAATTTATAAGTAATAAATAATCTTTTTAAGAATTTTATTACAATGACAGGTGTCATTTAGTAAAAAAGCGTCTTTACGTGGCATTAATAGTGCAAAAAGAATAGAAAAAATTAAAACACTTGTTTATGGTATTAAAACATAATAGGAACGTGAATAGTAAACAGCCACACAAATATTAAGTCAGTCATATAATTTTTTAAAAAGCAAATTTATGAATTAAGCTGTATTGCCAATATTGTCTTTCAGACTCTTTCCGCTCGTCTCAAAATTCAAAAGTTTAAATATAAAATCGATACTATGATCCGAAATCTATCGATCGGCAACTTCACAAATCGTACCCTTATAATGCGCTCGCGCGATCACTAATCCGCCCTAAGGCACCGCATCGTGTTGAAGTTCTGATCTCTTGATCTCCGAGCATCAGCGCCGACTACATCGCGAATGTAACCCTTGAGGGATTATACGGCGCGGTTGTTTGTCAAAACTTCCCAAGTCCGAGGCGGTCTTAAATACTAAATCCTTGCGTTTATCTAGCCCCTAATGCCGCTGTGTTTGTTCAGCATGGCCCCTAATGGGGCGATGCTTTGAGCGCACATATGATTCTAGCATTTCTAAGCACGTTCACATCAGTAGCTGGTTCAGATAATGGGACACTGGGGACATGAGAAGCACTTCGAATATGATCATTTTGGTTAATAATTCATTAGTAATTATTCATATTATTTTCTCCAGTTGTCAAGGGAGGTAATATAAATATTGAGATGAAAATAGTGAAATTGCGGAGAAGAATTGAATGAGAATAACACAATCGTATTAATCGCTTTCAGCTTGAATTTCCTCGTCGGTTATTTCGCACAATCGCCCGCGTTGCCGCCCTCGTCGAACAATTAAACCGTTCAGCACATCCAAAGAATACAACCCCTATTCCCAACCGAAGAAACAACCCTTATCTTATTCATGTTTGAATCTTTTACGAGTACTTAACCTTTCATATGGGGAAATTTTGCATATTGTTTGTCCTCCTTCCTTTTATATGACCGGAAGTGATTTGTTTGTCTCGTTCTAAATAAAAGTGATGTGGGTTACTTGTAGACGATTACATAAGAAACTTTTATTGTATTGTGATGGAAAACATCTGTAAATTATGACCAGTTCTTTGACATGAGAATTTTTTTTCTATAATTTTCAGACACCTTGTACCTTACGCAAAGTGGTTACCACTACCACTACCAAGTGGTTGAATGCGAAGAGCAGAAGGTCGATCTCAGTGGCGTCCCATTGGAGAGGCCTATGTCCAGCAGTGGACGGGAATATGATGATGACCTTGTACACTATTTAGTACGTAGTTTAAGAATTTATTAAAACCAACAATGGCTTATGTATGATTGAATTTTTATAAACTGTTTTAATTATACTTTTTTAGAGTTTATTTTATTTTGTTGTTTGGTATCTCAAACATTATTTAAAATAAATAATATAAGTGATTTAATATATAAATTTAGTTAATGTTAAATATAAATCTATTAAGCATCTACACAATCGAACAGACTAAATCCTGTCGCTGTAATGGAACTCAAGTAGGAGACACTCAAGTTGTTGACCTATTCAAATATTATCTTCTCTTTAAGTTTGGATTTTCATACAACATTTCACTCTGTTATAATTTATTAGAGCAGTTCTGATGAATGAATCTACAGATATATATAAAAAAAGCAGTGATAGCCAAGTTGTTAAGAATTCAGCCCCTCAGTCAGCGGGTGCCGGGTTCGAATCCATGGCGCGCACCTCTTTAAAAAAGTGCGTTTTAAAAATATCACTTGCTAACGGTGAATGAAAACATCATGAGGAAACCTACACATCTTAGAAATTATAAAAAATTATAAAAAAAAAATTCTAAGGTGTGTGAAGTCTGCCAACCCGCACTTGGCCAGCGTGTCAGACTATGGCCGTAACCCTCTCAATATGAGAGG
>DWDT01005337.1:0-10497 GCA_018245595.1 Microceris scylla
CTGATATTTATATTCAGTAATATCAATAAAATATGGTAAGCGATGCAATCTGTCGCAGAACCGATAGCCGCTGGAGCAGATGTGTTCTGGAGTGGAGACCGAGACTTGGCAGACATAGTGCAGGACGCCCTCCAGCTAGGTGGAGTGACGATATATGTAAAGTGGGTGCCAGTGGTTGGATGCGACGAGCTGAAGACCGAGCTCAGTGGCGTGCTATTAGAGAGGCCTATGTCCAGCAACGGACGGGAGTAAGCTGATGATGATGAAGTGATGCAATAATCTGTGTATAAAAAATGTCTATATTAAAAAAATGTTGACTTCAATTAGTACTGAAATTAGTCACATCATATCATGTCTTAATATTGGTATACCTATGTGTCTAAATATCTGCGAAAACCTGCTAACTGATTTCGCCAACCAGACCACGTCAATTAATAATAAAACATGTCCGAAATTCGTCTGTTAATATTGTTACTGTCAAGGTAAACCGATAATGCAATTCCCATATAATATTGGTTTTAATTATATTAAGGGTGGGTCTTGTCAATTTCCAAGTATAAGTAGCCTTACACCAACCCCGACAATTAATTTTCAACCTTATGTCCATTCAAATAGATATGATAAGTTTCCTAGATCGTTTATTTCCAAGTGTTGATTGTTGTCAGTCCCTTCCGGGTGCTCGAGGGTTCCAACCCTCAATATACCCTTCGCGGTGCTTGATTGCATGTCTTACTAACTTTGGACTGAAACTATCAAGTACAAACTCTTAGCGGAAGTACACTTGTATGTGTATATATTTCTTTATTACATATACAACCTATAAATTATAAAGATCGTAAGTCTGGTATACATAGAAATGTAAGTAAGAAGCTTATTTTCAATTAAACGGTAAATCGATGGGAATTATTCTTAAAAGCGTTTGGTTTCAAGGGCATACCGTTTTTCTTATAACAAACTGTACGCAACAAAAATAAAGTATTGTACATTATTATGAGTTATGGTTGGCAACTGTCTTCCTCCAGGTGTTTTATAGGAAAAAGCGACAGTCACACGACTCACATAATGTTAAGTGATCGAGCTTGCTTAGGACACCTGTAACATAAGTTTTCAATGCGTTGGTTGCTTCCAGAAAACGTTATGACGCCTAAATGACTAGTTCTATGTTATAGATTGCGATTATTTTAGATTATTTTTGAACTGGCAATTAAAAAATAGGTCGTAGAAAAAAGAAGTAAGAAATAGATTTCTGAGCTTGTAAGGTCCTTCTAGCCCTAACAAGAATGTTGTCTTAAACTCTTTTGTAAGGGCAACATAAAAAAAAAATTTTTCGTTTTGAAGTGTTTGTAATAGTTCGTCTCATTATACTTTGATACAGTGAAGGTCAGTAGCATTTTTGGTGTTAAATATTATGTAAATTAAGATCGAATTAAAAGTTTGAATATAATTAAGTCTGACCGTAAAAATATAAGAAATGTCTTAAGATAAAAGCGTACAGCATCACGGATATCTTATTAGTCGAAAGTACACAGACATCTAGATTCAAATTCTGTGTATTACAATTGTGACCATAGTACAAAAATATAATTGTGGAAACAACAGTTGAATAGCGTTATTTTAAAGATATCTCCGAAAGATGGAAAACTCAATCTTTTATTCTGTGACATTTACAAATATTTTGCAAGGCAAATCTTAAGAGTCCCCGGCTTTAATTTAATAGTCAAGGACCTTTTGTTCATGAATGTGGATTCAGGATGGGTTTATATTTATAAAATAATTATTTTAAGGCATTTAAGAGCTGTTTTCTCAATTAATTTGCTTTTATAATTTTTGATGTCTTAAAAAGAGCTGTTGTTTTAACAAGGGTGTATTTAGGAACATTTACAAAAAAAAAAAACAACTACCTTCCAATATTATAATAACGACAGTATTCCCAAGAAACTCAGTTATCGTACAAAGTATCGGACATAAATTAACTACCGTCAAACCTTTACTACAGTCTCCTAAGATTACATTCTTTTATTTTGTAGAATGTATTATAGATGTCTGAAAAGTTTTCGAACTTATCCAGTCTATAAAACTCAAGTGTTTTGTTTAGGAATAAGCTGACATTTTTAAGACTGGTTCGAAGTTTGCAGGAGATTCTGCAGTTGGTAGTCAGATCGAGATGATTGGTTGACTATCCCATTTTTTCTGAATAGTCAACGATAGTCATAAATGCTTAGTTATGACCAGGATATCAGATGCATTTTTGCTAATCGATTTGTTCTTGATATTTGTAGTTCTATATATTTACTTGATCAGAAACCGTCCGATCTCTACACTAGATGTAGATCTCTGAAATAAAAAGGACATTCTAGAATGTTCGCAAAACTTTTGGTCAATTTTGCTAATTGATTTATTATTCGTTTTCTTTCTACTTTTCCTCTGCCTACTCTTTCGGCGAATTACAAGTGTAATGTTATGTGATGTCGAATTACCTTTGTATTGACTTTATTAATAAATAAATAAACACTAAGAGTCTAAATTTAACATATTCATGATTATCTTTACATTTTCACCTTTATATATAAATCACTCCACTTCAGCTCTAACACTAGATTAATTTCAGTCACTTTAAGGTTTTTCGTATTCACATACTATTATACAATTTACGTGAAGATTATTAACTAAGTAAATATAACCAACATACATCTTTTTATGGACCATATTTTTTTAGTGAGGACATGATCATAATATAACGTCTAAATGACGAGAAAAGCAGGCTGCACCAGCGAGAAAATTTCGTGATTTTCTCTTAATATAAATGAATACGGATTTAATTAAGTGTTCCAACATTTTCCGGTATAGATAAGCTGTTTAGAAAGAAAACGAATTTTGCTTCATATCTTCCTTAGTACCTACTCATAATTATCTGGTAACATTCTGCCTAATGACGAATTCGTATAGTTGTCTAAACTTGTCCAAATCAGACTTACAGCAGTGTTTACAATGACCTCAAAACTATTGAGATTATACAGACATGAAGTGATTTGCGAAGAAAATTGTTCTTATATGAATTCCACGATATCCCATTGCACAAAATGTAATAGTAAACTTTGAATAGAATATTTTTATATTATCTTTTCTGGATCTATACCATTACAGAAAGTTTATCTGTCAAAACACTTTTTATGCTGCTATGAGGTCCTCCTGCCATTCTTTTTTATTATTAAAGTGTTACATGTTTAATAGCCTAAACACTGGTCAACCTAAAGAGCATCCGATGATGTGTAAATTTATTGCACGAATTATAATGAAAAATTTTGTATAATAAAGATTAAGGTAGTAGCTTAAAAGAGTAAGAAAACTGGAGACATTTGGAATATAAAGGAGCACGTAAGTTCGTTTTATAATGTGGAAGTTAGAAAATGGATCAGAATGATATAGAATCCAATATAATACAGAAATATCGGAACATAAAAATTCTAGAAGTCTGCATAAAATTGCTTTTGCATTTGCCGCATCGAGAAACAATGCGGATTATGTTCAATTTTACTGCATTAGGAGTGTTCTTGTATTATTTTTGTTATGGGTTAATATATTTTTATGGATAACGAGTTTATAATGGCATAACAATTCGTTCATGGCGTTTATGGTTGACAAAACAAATGGACCATTTCAAATGACCTCCGTCAAACTCAATGTCTGGTTCTTTTCAATAGATGAAATTGAACAAAGTACTAAGTTACTTAAATATCTTTAAGCTTTTAAGATTCCTTCGATTTATTCTTTTTAATATGCAAAAATTTAGGTTTCCGACTCTTCTTCTGGATTCACTTATTGAGGAATGTTTGCTACACTTTTAGCTGTTAACAAAGATATAGCTTGTATGATAGTATACAGGTTAAAAAATATCTTAAAGCCATACAAACTGATTGCTTCGCCGTATCAGTTAGTCCCTAAATGACATCTCCTGTAAGAACGACTTCACAAAAAAAGTGGAGATAGGATACAGGAGATTGGTTACTACATATTTCATTTAAAGTTCGTCGATTTCTTTTCTTGGTAAGACAGCTGTCAAATGTGGATTGCTATACGGGCTTGACTGAATAAAATTTGATATTTATTAATTTTTGTGTGACACCTTGAACAAAGATATACAAATATATGTACATATATTTAATGACTTATGGCATTTTATATTAGACGATTTGGAGTGGTTGGATTGAGAGGTTGTGTGGTTGGTTAGCTTACGGAGCTGTTTAAGGTACGCTATGACATAGGGTTATTCGAACGTAACGTGAAAAAGTTCCTTCAAGGCAGGCAACAAGTTGGTCGACCTTCGTGTTGCAAACGTCTGTAGGCGCCTTTAGATATAACTTTCTATTAGGTGGGTCGCCTGCGTATCTGCTATGCCTTTTAATATAACAAAAAATATAATAGTATCATTTCAGCTTAAAGAACGTATTACATTTTTATGTATTATATCGTATTCGTGTTATATCCTTTCACAAAGGCACTAGTCTCACTCATTATCTTTGTGTACTGGGACGAATTGTTGAAAGGTCTAAAAAGAATTCTGGAGATTTCTCTGTGGGTTTGTTCATTTCTCCTCAATTCAAGCGTCTTGGCAATCTCAGTTGGGGTCAAGTTGGGCATAATGAAGTCCTTGTCTTTTAAATAAATTGTATTTTAATGAGTATTCTAAAAAATATCAAACCAAAATCTTAAAATTATATAAATTAAATGACATTTGCACAAAATGGGGTAAAATGAAATAGTTTCATGAAAGGCGACGTTCAATTGTTACATCAGTTTTAAATAATTAATTAACACAATAAACAAATTGAAATCAGCCTGTGTTGTTCACATAGTAGCAATCCATTCAGTACAACATTTTTTTGTTTTTTTTTCATTCCGGTAATATTGCTGGTATTCAGAGAGTATATTCTATGGTACCAAATTTTCAAAATAACAAAAACATAAAAAGCAAGTTGAAAATATAGTTTACGTCACTTAATCACAAACTTTTTAATCGTCATTTTGCGGTCTATAATGTTTACCTTTATTAGATCTTAATTAAAGATCAGTGCAACTAAAAATATGTTATTATTGTTAGAGCATCATGCCAGCTCCGATTATGGGGTAGACTGAGAGAACCGAATTCAAAATAATCGAATTCCAAATAATATAAGGATCTATACAAATGATGTACCTCTGTTTTTGTTACTCTCTTCGTCCAAGCTCGAAGACTTCTGACTGTGAGTCTCTGAAAATATGTGTTTGTAACAATGTAACAATTTATTCACTAGCCTAAATGTATCATTAAGCGTACTTGCGTAATTAGTTTGTATTGTGTAAGGACTGGCAGTAAAAGAAAATTTCACTTGACATAATGTCTAGACGAAACAAACATTTTTCAGGTACACAGTTTTTCTACAAGGCCGCATTTTACATGGGCACTTTCGTTTATTTTACAATTTTGTTACTGAGTTTTGTGTATTGATCCCAATTAGTTACAGTATCGTAGAAAAAATAATCGTATTTTTAAAATTCTGTATTCAGATAAATTTAATTATTCCCCAAATATATGTATGTAATATATACTATAATTTGTAACATTCAAAGGAACCCTGTTAGTACGGCGGATGTAAAGTTATCACCATCGTCGGCCTGTCTCAGCCCACTGCTGGAAATAGCCCTCCGGCCTCCCCAATGCGACCCATCGCGCCCTTTTCTCGGATAGCAGATACAGATTCTGATTGTGAAAAAAAACACCAAAATAATAACAAACGAAGCCCAATATGTTTTTAAATTGTTTAGTAATATTTACCGAAATTAATTGATTGTTTTAAATATTCTAATTAACGAGAGAGCTTCGGGCTATCCGGCGAACATAAACATCGGTTAATCAAACAAGTGAATGCATCCTAATTGAGGGCGTCCGTACCAACTGGGTTTTAAATAGGATTTTGATATACGTGTTCCCATTTTCAATATCGTTAGTTTATCTTTTTGTAATTAATTTTACAAGGAACCACTGTATACAGACATTATTTAAATTTCTATCAAACTGTACGCTAGTTTGTCAGCAGCGTCTGGTGCGTGATTTAAACTTATAACTTCCTTCAATGTATCAGTTCCATAAGTCTCTGAATCATTGTATTGCAGATGTGTCGCAGCTAATTTATATATAAATAATAAATCAATAATCGGCCCATTTATCAATTCCACTATTTGAATATGGCTCTCCTTTCATATTGAAAGGGTTAAGGCTACAGTCTACCACCCTGGCCAAGTACAGATTGGCAGACTTCAAACACCTTAGTTTTGTTTTTAATATTTTAATTTATATTCACCAATAAGAATATTAATATTACTGTACCTAATCTAAATATTAAGTCCGTGTTGAGAAGTTTTAAAGTACGTGTAATTAAAGTTTAAACTATTTTAAAACTGAAAATTTTCTAGCATACTAACCAAACTTTTACTTATACGCTGGATCCGAGCCAACGTCTATACGTTAAGCTGATTCACTTTTGAGTTTCATATCGCTTACTGCCATAATGTATTAAGCTCTTCCAGCAGTATTTATTTTTAAAATTTTTGCGCTGCCAAAATTTATTAAAGCATATCGAAATAATTTTAGTAAGTACGATACATGTGTTTTTTACTTAGCTATTATGAAATACAATAAAAAAAACGATTAAATCAAAAGTAAAGAAACTGATCATCTCTTTTCTTTTCAAAAGACGAATGAATCGTATTGAGTTTAATAAAATCGATGCGAAACTTCCCAATCTAAATGAAGAAATCAAACTGAAAGAGCGTGTAACAAATCGGCATTCATTCGCGGGTTCCGAAGTTCATGAAGACAATCATAAAAAAGAATCGATTCTAAAAGGAATCTGTAGCAAAAATCTCGACTAAACCGCAAACGGTTGTGAGGTCAGAATCAAATTAAGTCCAAATGAAGTTCACGGAACGGTCACACAGCGGCTTGGCCTCTTGTTTCCATCGCTAAACTTACTGCGCAGTGCTAATTTTTCGGGAACGCTATACGAGAACGTGAGCTGTTTACGAAACAAACGAGGCACGTTTTATTTTGGATTCAGGTGGCTTCAAACGATTATGAACTCCAACGGCTGGTCACCGTCGTCTTGTTGTCAGGTAACATTAAATATAGGAAAATATATTTTTTTCTATGCTTACAGCCGGAATTATTCCGAGCTTACAATGCTTTGAAACAGATTTAGTATAAAGAAATTCGTATGAATATTGTAACTTACCTGCTTACTCCATTAAATGGATTAGTATGAAAATTCGTGGATTCAATTTATATGTACAATTGTTTATCATCATCATCATCATCGGCCTACTCCCGTTCACTGCTGGACATAAGCCTCTCCAATAGCACGCCACTAAGCTCGAACTTCAACTCTTCGCATTCAACGGCTGCCAGCGACTTTGCGTATATCATCACTCCACCTAGGTGTAGGGAGTCCTGCGTTACGTTTTTTTAAATAATAATAATAATAATTTATTTGCTGTAATGTGGTTACAATAGATTTTCATATAACATTCAATTCTCACATTAGCCAAAATGTGGCATGCAAATTTCATATATTAAATAGGCTTATGTTAGTAAGGTTAATTATATATTTTATTATTACAATTATCTATATTTCATTCAAAAATCATTAAGTCATGTCATTTATACATTTTTCATTAAATCATTTGACACATAAATTCTTGTAGACTATAATAACATTTTTCAACGACTCAGTTATGTAGTTTTTGCCGTTTGACAATAAATAATGTTTGTATGAACGTTATTATATATATATGTTATATTTCTAACAAATGAAACAATTACCCACATGACAGATAACATTGAACTGCAGGTTGAAAGCTTTACCCCAACCAGCCCCATTAATGTTTGTGAAGACTCATTTACTGCACACTAAATTCTGCTCTCAATTCCACGTAACGAGTTTTCTTTACACTAAATACTTCTGTTTTTAATTTCGAGCCACTGACCCTGGAAACACGCCTACAATCACTCTGTCAACACAGTAACGCAAGAGAAGAAGAAGAAGAAATGCTTCTGTGTGTACATATAAATATTCGTCACGAGACATCACAAAAAAAGATAAGAATCTCAGATTACAAGAAGAGAGATTAGAAGAAAGAGAAAAGATTAGAAGCTAAGATTAGAAAAGATTAGAAGATTAGAAGCTAAGATTGATACATCATTAATTGTGTAATTAATTGACAGTATCATAATTTTTTTAGATGTTTTCTTTTCCGCTTTTATTTGTGATTATCAATTATTTAAGACATAAATGTTTACTGTTATTGCTAATATCTTTATGGAATGTCGTTGTTGTATATTCGAGATTTAATTTATCATGATGAACTTCCTCAAGCATGCGTATACGTTCTTTGTTAACTTATTTTATAAAATTATCTAAATCAGTTTATAGGGATTGTGTAACCGTGTATTAATACTACCTACATATTATAAAAACGTGTAAGATTTAGGCCGTAATGAAAGCGATTAGCCTGTATGTACAAAAATAGTTCTATTTTCATGTTGGTTTCACCAACCGAGCCCCATTAGTGTTCAACCTTCATTTTTGCATTTTATAATTCACGCGTCGTTCCTAAGTTTAAAGCATTTTCCATTCAAGCACCCATTTATTGCGCCGCTGAACCCTGACACCCATTTCTAAAAACGTTTCCTTCACTTTCCATATAAATAGAGAAACATATTATTAATCTAGACGACGGAACCCGCATCACTTGTCAAATTTACCTCGTTGCCATCAGATAAATAATAATACGCCTGTCATTTTAGCCGCTGACGCAAACAAAGTGTCGAAAGAAATAATTGCCGGTGAGTTAGCGCCGCCTAAGTGACAGTGGTGAAAATAAATCGACTAGAACTATGAGTTATTGTTCCTTACGAGTTAACGTAGATTGTTAACGCCTCTAGTTTATCGTATATCGAGCTATAAATGAAGTGTATTGTAAGAAATAAAATATAAACATATGTGGAGACCCTTAAAGAACCCTCTCTTGTCCTAAGTCCGTTGTAGGTACATTAGCATTATTTTATAGTCACGATATAAGTACGCGCTCGATCTGTACTGTACCTGGTCCCTATTATTTTAGTTAATGAAACGCTATAGTACTTTAGAGTTATAGTTTAATTAGTTTTCTTGATGAGAAACTGATATAAGTACCAGTAAATCCTTAGGAGGGTCTGGAGTTACCTTATCTTCTGAACGTGTTCATATTTCGAATCGCTGTCTTCATTAACTAAGTAAGCAATTGTTGTGGCGAAGGACAGCATACGATTTAGATTAAATTTTGAAAACAATAAAAATAAAGTAAAAAATATTTCACATCATCACATCACATTACCGGCCTGTTTCATTCCACTGCTGGACATAGCCCCCCCCCCCCCCCAATGAGCGCCATCGCGTCCTGTCCTCGGTTTGTCGCATCCAGCATCAAATAAATATTTAATAAAAAAGAATAGAAAAAATAAAGTGAATATTCGCCCATTTAATACAATGATGAGAATATTTTAATTTGAATGAATATGAATTAGAATTTGAGTCCTGAGTTCCAATTCTTGGCGCGCATCTCTTTACAAATGTGCATTTTAAAATAAAATGTCCCTCGCTAATGATGAAAGAAAACATCGCGAGAAAATCTGCACACCTTAAAATGTGTTCGAAGTCTACCAACCCGCGTTTGGCTAGCGTGGTAGACTACGGTCTAGACCCTCTTATTACGAGAGCAGACCCGTGTTCCAACAGTAAAATGATAAAAGTTAATAAAAATAGGATTAGAGAATGAGTAATGTTAATCAAATTAGCACGCATTAGTATGACGGTAGTCGATAATAGTTAGTATCTAATTTTCGTTAAACATTTCTGTGTATGTTCTAATAATAATATTGTAAGACAATAAATTTTAGAATTTTATTGACATCATACTACCTAAATTAATATTCCATTAGTCATCTTTTAGATGTTAATGGAAAACATAATTAAAGTTAATTCATACATCGAATTATAGTACTACGTAATGAAATACATAAGTTATAGAATCCTGTAATCCCCGAATACGTAGGTAGAGGAGAGTAGTACACTCCCACGTTTCATCAGTTACGTTTACGTCTTATGGAATAGGTGGTGAGCGTATTAATATAATATGTACGTAAAAACGAAGATGTTGGTTTATGTCTAAACTAACTCGGTTTTTACGTATTTACAAAACGAGTGTAAGTTTTTCTAGTTATTTTTGTAGATTCATTACAACAGATCTATGTTCTATTTCCTGTTTTCGAATTACTATTTGATTAATGTTTTCTGGATTCATATATTCTCAATATTGGACATACATTTCCTATCATGAAGTTGTTTGTTTATGAACGAACTTATATTGGAAATAACTTGAATTATTTATTTAATTTATGGCTTATTCGCATTGAATATTTTGTAG
>DWDT01005338.1:0-10496 GCA_018245595.1 Microceris scylla
ATACTTTAAAAAAAGGTTCTTTGTATTAAAACACTTTTATGTTTTCTTAATTGATTTCTAAATAAATAATTCCCCGCGGACGAAGTCGCGGGCACAGCTAGTGTCAAAATAAACGAGTGAGCTGAGCGGTCAGAGAGATTGTTTTAGATGATACCTACGTAACGTAACTGTCGTTCTGATTGTTATTGTTAAACGATGTTATTTAATCTTTATGGAGGCTTTGAAAATCAATCTATCATTTCACGGTACGAGGTACGATATTTGGTATCTGTATTGTCGACATTAGAATTATTACATCGCTAAGGCCCGTGCATAGTATAGAGATGGCAGTTACATTTGACTCCTAAAACGGAAACAATTTATTAACAAAAGTGAATAAGCGAAAACTATTGGTTTCAACACTTTTAATAATACCTATATTTTTAGTCAACAATATTCGATTTACCCATCGTGATAAGATGTAGGTAAGCCTCACATAACGTTACACACTTGGCAATTATATGCATATTACGATAAAATCAAAGGCATATACTATATATTATGTCGTTAGGCCACAGAATCGCTTACTGTAAAAGGACTTACGTGCTCCCTTGCATTCTATTTAATTTTACCACTAACAATAGTAGTGTTAAGGCACCACTAGTTTCAAATATAAACCTGAAGGCAGCTCTAACCGCGACTACAAAGTTACGAGATGATATTTTAGCCACGTATTGTCTCTGCTGGCCTGGTATTTGAATTTTGGTTTTTGGTTCAGAAAATTTACACTATTTGAAATTTACCGTACAGACAACGTTAAAATGTTTATTGAAAAGAATTTTTAAATGCAGTTGTAATTCTTATTTACCGCGTATAGTTCTGTGGCTGTGGTAGGTACTCGAAAATGAGATGATAGGTTGGGCAACAGTGGTCTGTGACAGCTTTTACCAAACTAAGCGCAAACATAAGCGTTTGCGTAATAAGGAAAAAATGTTAAGCATATATATGCTTTGATACTTTCTACTTTCTTCGATACTAACTGGGATTAAATACTTTTACAAACGATTTTACAACCAGACAGAACAAAGACTGATGTTTCTGAACTGAAACAAAGACCGAATGCACATCTTCGCCGTCAAGGTTATGTGCCCCTAGGGAGATTATCTGAAAATATAAGGGTGCACAATGAACGCCACTAAATCAGATCAAGACAATATTTTCTGTTCGAATATTCCAAAACTTCGCATTCCTAGCGACGCCCAACTTCCATAAATTTAGAATTTAATATTTTATATGTACGAATTTCTGCACAATTTATGTAAACAATAGAAGAATATGGAATACAAGGCAGTCCTTTAAAATAAAAAAAATAATAAAACTATCGCAGGTAAGTTAATTTTTTTTCACTATTGGCCTATTTCCGTCCACTGCTGGACTCTGCAATAGCCCGCCACTTTGTTCGGTCTTCAGCTCTAAACACTATACTCTCTATACTTATAATCGTGAAGCTAAACTAATGGTAATACTTATTGCGCTGAATAGATGTCAAAACCCAATCTTAAAAAGGAATGTACGTATGTTCAAATGAAGTCTAAGCATGTCGGATGTCAATGATTGCCACGTCCCTTAAATACATAATTATGTTTCGAATTTCACCTAGAAGGAACGGAATCGCATCGGTCATATTTTCAGTAGTACTAACGCCGTCGAAATTTCTAAACATCTGATATTTTTGTTATTAGCTGAATACATCAAATTTATTATCGGCAATATAACCTTTTAGTATAAATATCATTTGGCATTATTTACAAATGTATATGAGTAAGTACATTAGGGTAATTTTGCTTCTTGTTTTAATCAGGTCACGGATATAGCAGACGAGTGTACACTCAGCCACGAACTAAGCGACAACTGTGGTTCTTAGACGATTTTTCATTCAATTTTATCATTATAGATGTTCACTAATTGCAAATCAAACATTTACCTATGTCTTGCTGTATAAAGTTGTTGAACAATCACAGACTGTTATGTCACTCATCATAATCTGTTATTATTATTTTTATTGTGTCACGTTAGATCCACTGCGAGGTAGCCAGAGAACAACGAATGTCATGATTTGTTCGTTTTGTTTATTCTATGTACACCGTCACGTGGAACATAATGGCAGTACATCATTTCATAATTGACTTCCCTTTAACAGTTAGGAGATCCAGGAGCATTACATGAAAGTACATACGTGTACGTACATACTTACATGTTATGTGACTTCTTTGTCTTCGACATCAGCAAAGTGAAAGATCACGCGCGGGATTCTAATGAATAATTTACTCGCATTAACACGATATATGAATAACTTATATTATCATGTCTGTTTTCCGAAGGGGTAGGGAGATGAATGTAGAGTATAATCCCACGATTCGTCAGTTATGTTAAATGTCATGCCATGTAATTGTGTTGAGCCTGTTGCTGGGTATATAAATAAAAAGTTTCATTAATCGTTACCCGTTATGTCAATTGAAACTAATATTAACTTTAACACATCAGCTGGTCTTGTTAATTTCATTACTCGTATTTATAATGCAATCTCTATGATGATGTGTGGCTTTAAAAAAGCAATTATATTTTAAGTTTGCAAACATTTTAACATTTTTTAAATATTATTTCCAGTATATTAACAGAAATATTTTTAATCTGAAGTAGGTATATCTGAGCTACTGTAAAATTTTCTCTTGTTATAATAAATAACATAACTACATGATTAACATTCATTCCCCTGCTAAGTTTACACGTCAAAAGAGCGTGCACATTAATGTTGATGTAGCTGTAAGTGAGATACGTAAGATTTGTTAGAAATTTTGGAATCGTTATAAAGTATAATTCAAAATACTAAGTAAGTAATAAGTAGTAAGCTCAGTAGAAGATGTAATTAAAAAATCCTCGTTAATTTCAAAACAATGAGAAGTAAATTAAGACTTTTTAAGTGAAGAGCTACAGTTGCCGGATCACAGGTGAATTGGAAGTAAAGAGGACTAGAATCGATAACTTGGCGCGCGTGCTTTGTTTGTGAGATCATTCTTTTCAATTAGTTCTCTCGCAAACTACTTCAGTAGTTTTCGGTTAGTCGAACAAGCTGAGATGTTTATTACCTTTATAAGGTGTACAGAATGTAGCAAATCCAATCCAATCTTACAATATCAAATTTACTAGTTGTAAAAAATCCAAGTTTACAACTAGTAAATTTGATATTGTAAGTTCAGCCCGCTTCAGGTTGGTTCTTGGAAACATTATGCAAACTAACAAAACAACTGGTCGGCCGTGTACACCGTTCCTGGATCTTCCCTCTATGTTTTTGTTTTTTGATTAGTTTTCGGAATGGATTGTCCGAACTGTTCAACTTTATAAAATAAAGTCCGAACTGTTCAACTTTATAAATTAACCTTGTAATGAATAAGTAATAAGTTTCGGAAGCACTAACTTTATCTTGCATAAATATATTGTAGTTTTACTATTTCTTTCAATCTCGAATTATATAATTGCTTATTTATTGTTTTTGTAATTTAAATTCTCATTTAATTTTTATTTCATTCTATAAAATTTGTTACTCAATAAATTGCATGTTGTCTACGCCTATAATTGTAATAGCATTAAGAATTTATCTTTATAGAATATGATTTTTGATTGTACTAATGCTTATTATGTTGGTGTACTATAAATAAATAAAATAAAATAAAATAAAATAAAATAAAATATTGCGTGTGTGTCCAAAGGCGGTCAAGTCCATCCTTGCTATCTATCGGCTAGACTTGTACCTATGCAGGTATGTATTAATTTCAATTGAGTATCAAATGAATTAGTGAAGAAGATATCCACGTCTATTAAGGAATGCATAACCGAAGGATTTCGTTTAACACGGCGCTCTTCTTCTCTGGAGAACTAAGTAACCTGTCTGCCAAGCCTGGCAAACTTGTCCGAGCGCGGTTTAGGGTAATTTTCACCCCTAACGCTATATTTAATCCAATATTTAGAATTGGAAACTATGTGGTTTTCCTTGCGATATTCTCTAACTTGGCTCTCGTCACACCATCGATGTAATCGAAAAAAACTTTTGAATACTATACACCTATTTTATAAATGTATATCGTCTCGCAGGTACTGTATCCTTCGGCTTTTGACCCAAATAACTATATCTATACCTACATGTTGTTTGTTTCACTGCGAATAACACGCTCTCAGAGTGAGTGTCGCAACCGCGTCCTCGTCTGACCAGCACAATTCTAATCATGCAGAAAGCAAACAGACTTGAGTTTACCTTTGTTCTCCTAATCGATTTACGCGCGTGCTCTTAAAATACATAAGGCAGAGGAGACGTTCAATACTAAGTTTATTAGACGTTCTTATTGACAATCGTCTACATTTTTTTCCTTAATAACTGTTACATCTTAAATATTACCATAAGTTATAATATGCGCACGAGCAGTCATACCCTTCTACGTAAAATATTCATTGATATCCGAAATAATTTGAGACATCTTAAATAATAACGCCTCATTGGTCGAGTAGTTGCAGGCGTGATTGCTAATCGAGAGGTTATGAGTTCCGTCCTCGACTCGGGTACTATTAGGTTTTTCTAACTTGAAATACCAGGTAGTGGCTCGAAGACTGCATTTATATCCGGTGTATGGCAATAGACTCGCCCCTATTCCGTGATAGGACGTAAAAGCAACTGATGATACGTAGGAGTGTACTATAATCCTCTACCTACGTCATCAGGGATTACAGGCGTATAGAGTAATTTCAAGCATTAAACTTTTAGCAATATTATGTTTTGGAGACATTGCAACAAAATGTTAACGGTCAATTAAATCAAACAAATGCATAAAATTTTACGAATCGATTTCCTTGTTCCAGTTAACCGACATAGTGAACGCTATGTCGTCGCGCGGAGAGCTGCCCCTGGAGCTGGCACTGCGCGGTCGCAGCGCGTCCATTGCAGCTACGCTTCTGCAGCATTGCGCCGATGCCAATGCGCGCGGGCCGCGCGGCCGCACGCTACTTCATAGGGCGGTGGACGCGCGAGACGCCTTCTCGGCTAAATTTCTAGTCGAAAATGGTGCAGATCCCAGTCTGACAACAAAGTAAATTAGCACAATTTATTCATCAACAATTTATAACTCATTACTCTTTCGTATAACTTTTCAATGTACTGTAAATCAATGTCAGTCAATGAATTTGAGCGAATTATTTCGACCATGTCATGCAACGCTTGTAATCTATACATACACGTAATAAAGGAAGCTTATGACAATATCTTGGAACTAATATAAAATAATCAGCCGACTTATTCTTTCTACATTTTATAGAGAGGAAGGAGACACAGTACTGCATCTCATAGCAGCACTCACCGCGAGCTCATGCGACCCCGAGACAATGGACCAAATGGTGGAGATTGCCGAGATGGTCGTGCAGAAGTGTGCCGATATCAATCGTCAGAATAGGAAAGGATTGTAAGTGAATATAGCCCTCCAACATATTTTAACAATTATTCGAATCAAATTGAACCACAAGATGTGTTAATATTTTGGCAGTGCGCCGCTGCACCAGGCGGTGATAGCTAGGAATCAGAGGATATTCGACCTGCTGCTGCGGCAGCCGTCGCTGGACACTGACCTGCGCACGTTGGCCGACGAGCACCCGCCGCTGTACTACGCGCTGGTGGATGACCGCCGCGCCTCTATCTCCTCCAGCGAGACCCTGGTCATGAACGGCTCCAACCCTTTCGATACGCCCGTCACCAACAAGAACGCGTTCACTGAAGACCCGGTTGAGGGAAAAGTAGAAAGTATCGTCGAAAGAGGATTCGCAGCGAAACTCCTGGAGAAAGGCTGCGAACCGAACCCCCTATATTCGGGAACGGGCGACAGTCTCCTGCACATACTGGCGCAGGGCTGGTTTGAGGTAACTCCGTTCATCGCTTCTTTGCTTTGCATCTGAATCGATAGTGGTCACGTCATTACTGACTGTTCGTAGTTACTTAAATTTTATTATTATACATTATCCGCTACTCTTCTTATACAAATAACAAATTTGAACATTGTAATACCAACCTATTTAAGGAAATACAAAGTTTCTATTTTGTAATGTTAATGTTGGGAATTTTATTCCATATTTGTTTAGATGGTATTTTTTATTGCAGAACTACAAATGGTATTGCAATATACATACATATAATATAGGGCTTCAATCATTGTGGAAGAGTGGATTTATTCGGTATTAAGTCAGGAACTTGTATATAAGCGCGTTGCTTAAATAATTAGTTCAAGTGGCTCCTTCGTGCGACATACATTTGTTGTCAATATCAAATAGGAACAGTCAACGTCATAGATAAATAACAAACGCACACATATAGACACACACAGCACACACAAGACACACAAACACGTATACAAGTAGTGAGGTGGTGGCGGTGGCGCGGTAGGAGTCGGCGGTGTTCCTGGCGGCGCACCTGCGCGGCGCGCTGGAGCACTGCAACGAGGCGGGGCTGAGCGCGCTGCACGCGGCCGCGGCGCACGGGCTGGCGCGGCTGGCGGCGGCGCTGCTGGAGCACGGCGCGCGCCCCAACGCGCAGACCGCCTACGGGGACCACGGCGACACCGTCTACAGGTGCGACCCACTCGCCTGGTGTGCCTTACAGACACCACACTGCATAGCCTTGTGCACCGCCGCTCCGATGCTCTATTTGCAGTTTTAAAACTACTACATACATTTGGAGAGTGTGCTCAGGAGCTCCGTAATTTAGCTTTTTTTCCACTATCGAACAGCTAGACGGAACACAGGACAGCATTAGTATCTTGTAGGCACTTCTGAGCAGGGCAGTAGCTTTTGCTATATGGTTTTTGCTGCAGACTGGAAAAGTGTACACCTATGTACATGTCGCCTTCTATTTTTCCCGCTTTGTATAACAGTATAAAATATTAATCATAATTCCTAACGATTAGACAGTCGCCCCTGCACCTAGCCGTACAGAATAACCACGAGAGCGTGGTGCTGGCCATCCTGGAGCACAAGAAAACGGTGGAGCGCGGCGAGCAGCCGGCCGCAGACCTCGTGCCCAACCTCAACCTCAAGAACTCCGAGGGAGACACGCCCGCCAGCCTGGCACTCGCCGAAGGTCTGTATCTACGTTTAAACTTATATTCATATTTACTAGACATGCTTTAAGAGAAAATAGATCGCGCAGAGAGCAGTGTTCAATGGTGGCCTTATATAAGGGTTGATAATGTATTATTATTCAATATTTTAATATGTGTTAAATGTATCAGGACACAAAAATCTAGTGGCGCCACTGATTGAGGGCGGAGCAGACCCAAACATCCGGAACGGGAAGGGGTTCACGCTGCTGCATCAGGCCATTGTGGACGAGGACTCCCGGACGGCCATCTACCTTCTCGACCACGGCGCCGATATGAATGCACTGTGAGGTTTTTCTACGTAACCCGTCACGGAGGAGTAGAAAAATCGACTCCTCGTAATAAGGCCTGCTCAGTATTTTTATTTATTTACATTTTTGATAATGTATGTTCATATTAATAAAATATAATGTATTGCAGATAAAAACGTATAAAAAAAATTATAATTATTACAAAAATCGTTATATTTGTGGTAAGGAGTCGGTTCAGCCTAAAATGACATATAACCGAAATCCTATGCCAAGTTGTTTTTCAGACACACCTCTCTGAGGTGTTACGCAGAATTGACACGCGGGCTTCCCGTTTTGCCGTATAACACCGCTATTTAATAATGTAATGATAACATTAGATAAACAAAATAAGTAAACGTGAGCCGTGCACGTGTGCAGCACGGAGGCGGGCGAGACGCCGCTGCAGCTGGCCATCCACTGCCGGCTGGGGCTGGTGGTGGAGGCGCTGTGCGTGCGCGGCGTGGACATGGGCCGGCTGGACGCGCACGGCGTGCCGCCGCTGTGGGCCGCGCTCGACTCGGGCCAGGAGGAGGTCGCCAGTGTGCGTATAACCCACTCGCGCTATTAATGTGCTCTTCTAATATTGTACCGTTTCCCCCTCCGTAATCTGTTTACGTTACTATCGCAGATCTTGGTCCGGAACGGGGCGGACGCCGACTGCTGGGGGCCCGGGCCCGACGGCTGCCTGCAGACCCTGTTGCACAAGTGAGATTTTTAAATGCTCTCGTTTCAAACAAATTAAATTAATCATGCGTGTATTGATTTTTTAGTCCTGTCAGTATTCCCCAAATGTTTCTACGTACCATTTTTTACACGTAGGTTTTGTAAGTACAAAGGTAGTGGTAGATGATATAATGGTGCAACAAGCGGATGAAGTTGTGAGTATTGAATGTGCTTTCATCTAGCCCTGGCAGGTACCCCGCCGATATAAGAAGAAGGATGGGTGCAGAAACAGCGTGAATGGACCGTTAAATAGTTCTCTAACTTGCCAAGTTTGGAACTATTAAGCTCGCTTGACCATAACTCCGTGCTTAGAGGATGAAAGTAGAATAAACGTGGTGGAGAAGAGATCTTTTCGCCGCATATATGGCTTGATACGAGTACTCGCCTACCGAATCCTTAACATAGTCGTAAGGTAGATTCTTCATGTGAAAGAGAGTGTTAGTGTAAAAATGAGAAAGAACATATTTAAATGATTCGGACATGTAGAATAAATGGCAAAGGGAAGAATGACAAAACATATTATATTCAATGCGAATACAAAACTCACCTATCCTGACCGAAGAGGCCACATACTGACCGATCGGGGAGTCAACTCGCTGCTCTATGTTTCCCTTTCAGGGTTGTGGCATGATGGTATAATAATAAAACTGAGAATCGATATATGTTAGAAAAAAAATAACCGTATCGAGCGGCGAGTCACAAGACTTGTGCTTATTCGGCGCTTTGAGATGCACGATAACAAAGTAATGGAAGGGTTGTGGCGGCAGGGCTATAGACGAGAACAAGGAGTCGCTGGCCACGTTCCTGATCCGCGCCGGCTGCGACGTGGAGTCGGCGCGCCGCGCCGGCGCCGCCGCCGCGCCCGCCGACGGCCAGGCGCCGCTGCACCTGTGCTGCACCTGGGGGCTCACCGACGTCATACAGGTGCGCGCCGCCATCTCTCTTCCTTCAGCGTATGGACGTTTTTTTTAGAGCGGTGACTGTCCACGACATCGTGTTGCATACACATAAGCAAACAGTTTACTTGTCGACAGTTTATTTGTAATTTTTAAAATTAATCGAAACTAAGAAACCGACAAATAAAGAATCATGTTTAAATATATTTCAGACAAGACCTATGTTAGTTAGGTGCTGCGGGATATCGAGTTCAGATTTGTAAATATCGTAAGTGGCCGTTCGTTGTAACGTCCCAAACAGAAACCTTTCCGTTTCGAACTTTCAGAAGAAATTTTTACTCTAGCATTTTAATAATTAAGCACGACATTTTCGATGCGATTTGCGTGCATCCCCTCCCCGCAGACGCTCCTGGAGCACGGCGCGAACATCAACTCGAAGGACGCGGAGGGCAAGACGCCGCTGCACATCGCCATCGAGAACCAGCACGCCGTCATCATCTCGCTGCTGCTGTCGCAGCCCGGCGTGGACCTGTCGGCGCGCGACAACAAGGGCGTGTCGCCCTTCGCCGCCGCGCTCTATGCTAAGAACAATAAGGCTGCTCAAGCTATCCTAGAGAAGAATCCTTCCGCTGCCGAACAGGTGCGTGAGCTGCCGTACGCATACGCCCTACCACTGCTGCATCTATTGTTTCAGACTCCAATAAAAAAGAAAAGAAATCCTTAAAGTAGGTTATCATTATTTTAAGTAATAATAATTATTGTATAGAGTATGGCAAAAAATTGTTGTTTGGCAGTTTAGACGACTTAATAAATGCTACTTAACAATAACAACTAGGATGTAATCTTTGGTTGAGAACGGAGGTAACTCGGATACAATATCGCTTACATTGAGACAAAACGAGACAAACATAACTTTTAACATGTAGGTGGACAAAAAGGGCCGAAACTTCCTTCACGTGGCCATTCAGAAGTGTGACATGGAGAGCGTCATGTTCCTGCTGTCCGTCGAGGTGGACGTGAACTCGCGCGTGCAGGATGCGACGCTGGCGCCACCGCTCCACCTGGCGGCCGCCGCCGGCAACGAGGTGCTGCTGCGAACGCTGCTGCTGGCCGGAGCGAGACCCAACGACAGGGATGCGCACAAGTATATCACGATACCATAGCGGGATCTAAACGTGCAACGGGGCCGGAGGTGAGCGAGGGGAGACACGTCGGCGAGCTAACGTGCGTTGTGGCGGCAGGCGCACGGCGCTGCACGTGGCGGCGGCGGCGGGGCAGGCGGCGCTGGTGAGCGCGCTGGCGGGCGGCGGCGCGGACGGCGGCGCGCAGGACGCGGCGGGCGACTCGGCGCTGCACGCGGCGGCGCGCGAGGGCCACGCCGCCGCCGTGCGCGCGCTGCTGGCCGACGCGCGCCCCGACCC
>DWDT01005339.1:0-10496 GCA_018245595.1 Microceris scylla
GGTGACCAGGTAGGCTTGCTGCGGCTGCTGCACCACGGCCAGCGGGATGACCTGCTGCGCCATCTCCACAGGCTGGCCACCCTCCTCCGCCACGCCCAGCGGCTGCACGCAATGTTGCTGCGACACTTGCTGCACTCCCCCTACTTGCTGAGTGAGCACTTGTTGATGTTGACTCACTTGCGGCACCAACATTTGTTGCTGCATCTGAGGCTGCTGCCGTTGCTGTTGCTGGTGTATAACAACGTGAGGCCCCTGGTTCTGCATTTGTTGATGCTGTTGAACCTGGACTTGTTGAACTTGTTGTTGCTGTTGCTGCTGCTGTTGTTGTTGTTGTTGAACTTGTTGTTGTTGCTGCTGCTGCTGTGCCTGCTGCTGCGCTTGCTGTTCCCGTTCGTGCTCCTCCTTCTTCTTAGCCTCCATAGCTGCCTTCTTTGCTTCTGCCTTTTCCTTCTCCTGCTGTATCCTAACGGGATCCTTATTTTTATCGTAACTCATACACTTTCCACTGCGGAATGGAACCATATCTTTTGGTATATCTTGTTTCTTTGTTGCGAATTTTACATGTGGGAATTGGTCCTTCATGAAAGCACGGAAAGTCGAGTAACCCATAAGCTTTACGCCTGGCTCTAAAATTTCCCCATACTCCTTATAAGCCTCGAACAGATGCTTTCGAGAATCGCCTTGAATGATAACAGTCTTGCTAGCCTTCTTGCCATCGCCAGAAGGTTGGACATCTTTGGGTGAGCTGGCATGTTGTTTTAAGTATTCTTTGAGGAAATTAGTCGCATGCTTATATATGTCTAAGGTGAAGGTGTTGTATGGCTTCTTGCCGACGTTGCCGTGTATGCGCGGCGCCACGCCGTGCGTCATCACGTGCTGTCGGATGCGCTTCAGCTGGTAATGGGTAACATTCTCCAGATACAAAAATGCTTCTAAACAAACCTTTCTTCCCTGATACACGTAGCAAGCTCTCAATCTCCTCCTGACCTTGTGGCGCGAGGTCTCCGCCGGGTTGGCCAAGCTCGCCATGGTGATGCCCATCAAATACATATCATGTTCACTCTTAGTTAATTCTGCAATATTCAGTCTATGACGATATACAGCTTCTGGGTTCAGTCCACGATAGCAATTGTCTTTACAGTCACAACCTCTTTTCAATCTGTCTTTGACCTGAAATAACAGAATAACAATCGATATTTAGGCTATATAATTAAAAAGCTACATCTATAGAGGACTGTTGCATACTTCCATGTTTCACCAGATACCTTTTAAGTTCCGTCAAATAGTTGGTGAGTCTATTGGCATACACCTGACACAAATCCAGACACCGAGCCACTACTACAAATTTCTACTAGAAAATCTAGGTCAAAAAATCTAATTTAAATAATCCAAGTTAAAAAATCCATCAGTACCCGACCCAGGTTTCGAACCTAGAACCTCTTGATCAGTCGACCAAAGAGACAGTCAAGTAAAGTTTTACATTAAAATATATTTATGATACATTATTGACACAATAACTTATGGGTAATGTGTATTATAACTTTTGCAGTTATTTCAACATTGTTTATAGTCTGTAAGATATATTGTGAGTTAATACTTTTAGCAAATATTAAAAAACATGTTTAAGTAAATCACCACCAGCACTATTATGTACCTACAGTTACTCATAGCAGTTGATAACTTAACACAGTTATTTTTTTACTGATCCTTTTATTGTTCCACTGTTGGACATGGGTCTCTTCTCCGAATGAGTGTTAAGCCCAGCCTCAAATTGAGAGGGTTAAGGCCATAGTAACACAGATATAACAAATATGTTTAATGATTATAGGAAAAAGAACTGGGAATGTCCGGCTACCAGATGGAAACTATAAGTATGCAAGACAGATACACAGACAGATAATATACTTTTATAATGATTAATATCTCTCTCATTGTGTTTCTGTGAACTATTGTCGGGATTTCATGTAAAGAGTCAAAAGTGTGTAAGCGGAAGCTGGTAAAACACATACTATTTAACTTGACCAATGAGTGACAGCCACCAGTGTGTGTGTGTGTGTGATGAGATAGAAAAAGGCCAATAGAGAAGTGCAACCCGTCAGTTGTGTGTTTATCCGACTTTGTTGTGCATAAAGTGGACCGTTATATAAACTAATTTATGTGTAAAGTATATTAATAAATGTATTTACTTTTGATTAGGAGTGTCTGAGATACGTGCAGATTATTGATAAAAAATGCAAGTGATTAATAAATAACAATTATTTTAATAAATATATCAGTATTTAAATTATTTATATTTTTAGGTTAGTTTCCATCGCTCCTAGATAGACACTTAATTTTGACTAAAAAAATTAATAAAAGGGCTTTAATGTTGTGAAGGAGTTCCAATTTATTTATTTGGGCCAACTTATTACCAAGGGATATCAAATGTTACACTTTATATGCAACTACTGTAAGAATCACCCACTCTTTTAAGATAATATGTGGGTCACACCTGCTTTTTTCCAAAAGGGAGCCAGATATAGATAGATGCACATACTACAAGTATCTTAAATTTAATAATTTTAATTTATTATTAATATAATACATTTATTATTTACATTGCCACTGTCAATGTCAAACATATAACAGTTATTGTTTATTAGTAGCACAGAGGAAAAATTTACAGAGGTGTAGTGTCTTTAAGAACCGCAATGAAGTTGAAGTTGAAAAATTTAATGGTATGTGATCAAGTTTCAAGTGCTACTGGACCATTAGTATTAACTGAAAAGGATGAAAGTATGGACTTAAGTGGATAACTTAGAATACTAGGTTTGTCTGTCTGCATACAATATTTAAAGTGTGGAAGTTTGTATAGCAATAGCCAACCTTAAAAAATGGTTGTAGTCACAAACTTTTATCAATACTTTGGTGCTAACTTTAAGGTGTTGATAGTATTAAAATTGGTGACGGAAAAATACAATATCATACATATTTAACATACGGAGCACTAGTCACTACAGAAATAACATTCAAATAGTCAATGAAAAACTAGCACACCAAAAGAAAATCATGTGTGAAATTCATTTGCCATGCTTATACATTAATTAAAACAACTGCTAGCAGCCTTCTACGAACAATACCATACATTTTGCCCCACCTTTATCAATTTTAAATTTGTCAAACCATTTTAACGTGAGCATAGCCAGTCTCATTTGCTTAAGGAAGACATTTGTTTGGCTAACTACTTTAAGACACAGGCTTTGAAGGAAATACTCATTGATTATTTGTTTAAAGATAAATGGTATAAAAGGCTGCAGGCAGATGCTGGATGTGTCAAGCCGCGGCCTGGGCGCGATGGCACTCATTGAGGGAGGCCTATGTGAAGCAGTGGACTGAGACAGGCCGGTGATGATGATGAAGAGTGTGTCTGAATGTTGCTAGAGTGGATGTCTACAGATAAACTGCCAGAGTAGCAAAACCCCAGGTCTACCAAAGTAGCAGACAGCTATGACATTTGAGTATATTGCAACCAACACAGGTGAATGGGTATTCACCTGTTATGTACTACCACTGAAACAAGTTGTGTATGAGGTATTTACACATACCACATTCAAGGAAAGTTTTTGTAAGTCAGCAATGTTGAGGGTGGTAATAAGTAGCTTTTAGATGAAATGTTTGAACGTAAGCTAATAAATACTGTGCTACTTGAAAATTACACCATTTGTTGTTTTGTTCATGTGCATCCAAATTTCGAATGACCACATTGATTTTTTTTACCTTAGTTAAATTTTCTGGGATCACTTTTAAAATAAGTGATTTAAATATTTTCTAAAATGTTATATAAGAGTCAATATAGATGTAGTTCCTTACCTGAGTTGGGTTATCTTCCAACTTATTGTCAAGAACCTCCTCGTCACTATCAGTTTCAGCCATTTTCTTTTTTTTCTTTCCGGTTTTCTTGTCAACCTTAGGCTTGGTATCAATATCCATTTCACTGCCTTCCACATTTGCTTCAAATTCAATGTACGTTCCGGACATACCCTGCATATTGCCATCACCATTTTCTACTTGGATTGTATGACCTTGCCAGAGGACCTGTAAGACAATTGGGCACTTAATTATCGTCACTGAAATTGTATATTAAATTGAATATATGCAATGTGAGATACAACAAATACCTGCTCCTGGTGTCCGTTGTAATTATGTTGCTGCATATTCTGGGCACCTCCCAGTTCAAAAACGGAATGCTGGCCCATGACTGGAGTATGCCACTGTGCTCCCTCTCCATATTCGCCGCCGCCGTTCTGATCGGGTGGTATTGACACAATTATCGCCTCCTTGCTGTCCACGCTCCGCCGCTCCACCGACAACAACGAATGCAGCACTTCACTGGCCTCCTTCTCCGCTGGGTTTACGACTTCCATCTTCTCAAAAGACATGATGACACCACGCTACAGTACAAGCGAACCTTCATGTCAAATGATATGTACCTACTTACATACGTGTATGTACAACGAGAATTGCATCGAACGACACGACAAACCCGCCCCGATCGTCATAATTTCTCATAACCCAACTATACTTGCAAGAAAACCGCGATAACTTTTCAAATTAATGTAAATAAACATAACAAAAACCGTGCAATTATTAACCTTAATCGCGTTTTTTAAGTTTCATTATCGCATAGCGGATCGAACTCCCGTGGAATATTGGGCCATATAGTCATAGCAAAGGAAGAATCAAACTCACCTTTTTCGGCTTATATCACTAACTTAGACACTTAAAAATGTATTCCCGGTATAAATCCTCGGACGTTGTTTATTTTTCTTCACTTCATTTTGATATTATAGTCATAATTAAAGAGAAATGTACGAATAATTCACGGAATTCACGGAAGCAATATGGCGATACACTTTCTGTGAATAAAATCGGAGGACGCCGTAGAACACGTCAATAGTACAGTGCGCAGCCACTAGTTAGCGCTACTATCGTTGTTTCCGTATCGACGCTCGCCGTCACAGCTGCAGAATATGGCGCGCATTTCAAACACTGCCTTTGTACGATGCTTCCGTCATTGGTTTGGTCATTGGTTAAATAAACCAGCTATTTCATAAAAATATATTCAGATATTTATGTTACAAAAGATTAAAAATTCATCGCCGTACTAGAAAACCAAACTTGTAAGGTAATAATTGCGTAAAATAATTAAATTAATAAAGTTGCGCATATCACTTGAACGGAACAATGACAGCGTAAAAAATATTATGTTGTACAACAAACCTAGTGTATTCGTACAATATAAAAGGTAATTTCAAATACAATATTTCATAAACGTTTTGCGTTGTAAGGAAAAGTAGTATTAGTATGAAAAGTAGAATTCAGATATTCGAAAGGAACCCCTCGATTTTTTGTACGAATGTAGGCGCGAGGGGCACTTTCAGACCTACGTATTTAAAGTGGAACTATGCCAAAACGAGCGTAAAGCGCGTCGAGCACAAGTTAGTATGTTAATGTTATGTTACCAATCTTTCGTTTATTCTTAAACTCAGATTAGCTCAGATTCTTAGACATAAAAATTGACGATATATATTAGACTTTGTCTTTACGAGGTTTCTATATACTTGTTCTGATATGTGTACTTACGTGTGTTTTCTATGTACGTTATGTGCGGGTGTTTGTTTTCATATATTAAAATTGATATCAGCAGTATTTTTACGGACGACAGGCGGACGACATGCATTATTTGTAATTAATTACAAGTATATGTAGTATTTATTTGAGTTTAGAATACAATAAAGCAAATAGAAGGCAATTCAAATAACAATACATACGCGATTGTTTACTTCGTGACTGTACCGCGCACAAAGTCCAGCGTCGCTCGGGAAGTCAATATTTTGTGTATTAATAAAGGATGTACGCAATTTTGTTAGCAAATGGAGTCATATTAAAATATTTCTATAGTCACTCAGTATTGAACAGTGCCAGTACGTAGCTCATTTCATTTGCAATGCGCTTTTAACATCGATGCATTTCAAGTCATAAGCGATCACTCGAATTAAGCAAAATCGTGGGCGGTCAGAGCGGCGATTGATGAGGTGTTTCGTGGTAGGGTAGGAACAGGATACGGACTAACTTTATACGTGGCACGTGTGCTGGACGTCTTCCAGGTGGTTAAATAACTTTAGACTTATCTAGCAACTATTCACTATGGTAAAGGATTATTGTATCCCTGTTGCTTGGAGGGTTCCTGCCCTGCAGCAGTCTAAGGCTAATGGGCTACTTATAGCTATTTTAACCAACAAATATAGCGAATATTTTAAGTGCTTGCAATACATACATTATACCAACATTGGGCAGATATTTTAAAAAGTAGAAGACGGTCGAGGTTTGCTGAACACAAGACAAATGGCATATAATTAAGGGAGGTCCCATGATGACTTGTACGCCGATATCGTTGCGCGATTTCAAGTCAGGATAGGCGCGATTCAGTATTGCAACTAAAGCACACCGTTTCGGGATAAATAGGGTAAAAGAGGGAAGTCACCCGCGAGGCACATGTCACATAAGGTGCGATATCAATACTGCCTCGCGACATTATAACAATGCAAACGTGCTCTGCGTGGGTGCATCTGTACCACCCCCGACAGCACCGCGATTGTATCACGTTCGTCGCGCGGTTGTATCCCAAGATGTTTAAACTTTGTATGTCATCATTTTCCCCGGTGTAATCTAATTAGTTTTCCTTATTTCATTAAATTTATAAATCCTAATTTGAATTAGGACTGCGTTTGTCGGCATTTAAAAAAAATAAAAACAACTTGCGACATATTATGTACTTCTAATTTAAAAAAGAAAAAGAAAAATGTGGAGTACGGGAAGCAGTTTTACTTTCGACAGCGCCAGGTACAACAAAAGTTTGTCGAGTATCAGGTGCAAAGAGCGACGGAGAGGGTCCGCATTGGCGTGGAACAAAAGCGAACGTTCAACCGTCGGCACCATCGAATCCGCTGCCACTCGTTAATTTACGATATAGTAGAAAATATATGATTTCGTACTAATATAAATCCATTTTATACTTGTGCTTTTGATGTTCATAATTTTTGAAATTAAGTTCCGTTCAAATTATGTTAATTATGTTGTTAATATCCTCATATCGATCATAGAACTATTAAGACAGAATACCAAATAAGCTTAAGGTACTTAGAAATAATGTACACATTAAGCTCTTTATTTTGGATTGCTCTGAACAATTTAGTTGTAAATTGCTATAATTTTATTATCATCACGCCAGGTCCCTCACTTTTTATAAATAACCCAGCCAAAATAAGCCAACATAAGCGAAGTTAACATCTATACAATACGTAACTGTAAAATGGATTAGGCCGATATAACGTGAACGTTGTGTAGTAGAGCTGAGCACGCCACAGCATTATTCCGGAGCGAACTACGATTACGTACGAGTTTCAGTTACGAACATAAACTATATCGGTTGGGAACACGTACTCGTAACAGCATTGCTAGCATTCGGTTATTTTTCTATCGTAACTTCTGATCTACACAACCGGCCACCACATCAATAGGAAAAAACATTTGCTAAACAATAGATAAACGAAATAATAACTACTATTCGCCATCATCATCAAATCCTTTTGTTTTTCCTAACTCGGAGTGAGGTCTGCTTTCAGCATGATAAGGGTCAGGCTTCATTTTACCACGTTATGGTAGCGTTGCGTAAAACTGAATGCGTAGAGGTTACTTTGCGATGTTTTTCTAAATTGTTATAAATAGTAACCAATATTTATCTTATAGTCGCATAAAACTTAGCCAAAGTTAAAAGGTAGCCAGGGTACGAAGCCCCGTCAGTCGAAATAGAAGCCTAAGAAAACCACTAAGCTATTACTGATTATAACTACGTTAATTGATATTTCAAATTCAACTTGCCTAGCAACAATAATTTCACAAGACAAATAGATACACCTATGTAGTTGTCCAATAAGCTCTTGTGTTGTCAGTAATCAATGCGTAGAAAAGTAAATAAACATAATATGGTTGTATGTCGCTGAAGAGTTAATAGACAGCTCGGTTTATTTTTACCTCTCAAATTTATTCCCGTTCCGTCAAATCGGATAGTGACGCTAAGTGTGTGTCTAATATTATAATTATTACTAATTACAACTTAAATTTGACACAGTCCACGCCCAGAAATTTTGCACAGCGTAAAATTTTACCTGGAATTGCATATAGAACTTCGGAAATGTTAGTGATAGGTACTAGTTTGATACAGACACCTGATCACTGAATTAATTATCTGTTGGTACATTGGAATACGCGGGAAACAGTAGCTTTTTGTAACTACGCAAATGATACAAGACACATTTTTAAAGCAATGTTGATGCCATTATTTTATTGTTCCTTAGACAAACATTTCTTCCAGGGCAGTTCTTAGGACAAATAGGTAAATACCTGCAGGTAACAGCGATAAGTGGTCGCCTATACTTATCGATTTTTTCCTGATTTTTGTTTTCTTTATTTGTTTTACTTAAATTACATAAATCAATTATTAGTTTAATAAACCTTACCTACTATCGTGCTTGTTTCCAGATGTTTGCGTGACATTTATAAATCATAATCTTAATTTGATATTTTATGATCGTACAATATCAGTAAGGCATTTTGAAGTGTTGTGTGATTTGGTACTCACCAACTGCGGCATCCAGGGCGAAGCAACTGCTTCGGGACTTCACCACACCACCAGGAGAGGGCCCATCGGGCCATTCCATTCGCTCTTCCATAGCTTTCGAAGCACTTCTTTTGAACTGCTCCAAGAAACTGTCTATTTGCGTCTCTATACTTGTGGGAGAAGTGGCCATCGTTTCCACCGAAACAGGGAAAACAAACACAACACGATTCTATTCCGTTTATGACATTTTGAGCCTATATAGTATTTTTTAAATGTTAACGCGCTTATGTTTCCAAACACCCCTTAGTATTTTACGTATTGCATAATTAGTCATTTTTCTCGCGCCGAATTCGTCCATCGACCCAACTTTACGCACAATTTAATCAAAGAATACCGCGATCTGACACAAGCATCAACGAAACTATTGGCTGGCCGAGCCGAGTATTATTACTACAGATACCGTTAAGCTATATATGGCATCGAAAATAAAGAAACACTCACCGACATCTATCGATCGCGGCGCACAGCTGATTTTCAGAGTTGCCAGATTGTGAAAGAGAACAATTTTCTATCTTTATTTAGCTATGTACAACTTTCATATTCTTTTATACAGCTGATGGCTCTTATCTAACTTATCTTGGTAACGAGAATACACTTATTTTGTTATCTTTAACAAAATGTCGTGAAATTACATTTAGTGACAGTCAGTATGATAGTGTGTGTGTAAATAGACACCGGCAGGCACGAGACTAGTGTGTGTGGGCACCGGCGTCGCGAGGGGGCCGCGGTCGCGCGGTCGCACACGTTGCGTGCATTTGCTAGCTCTGCGCGAAGAGCGCGTGTAGTTCGTGATACATCGAGGTGACGGAAACTGTCACGCACGAGACTACACCCGGCCACATAATGTCAAGTGAGTCCCAAATATATTCCTTATTATTTTTTAATCATTGCTAATGTATTTATTTTAAAAATAATCGGGAATTGAAATATATTTCACACCATTTCATAGTGATAGTTATGAATGTAAATGGTCTAAGGTTATCATTGATAAATAAGGGTAGATTTAAAAAGAATATTTTTTGTGATAAAAATAGTTACAGGCATCTACTATAAAGATGATAATAATGTAGAATTTTAGTTAGGTAATTGGATCTGTAAGCGCACAACCAAAAACTATTTGTTTTCAATGAATTTAAGTAAATATTCTAGCTTAAAAATCAAATAATATGTAATTAGAATAGATGAGGATTTTTTGAGCTGGAATTGAAATCTCGCATTTAAATGTCACATAATGTTTATTGAAATAGTATTTTTATGTATGTAATAATAGTATTTTTATGTAACTTACGTTTATGTAAGTTAATAAAAATCACAATACATTTCGCAGGATAAAAGTTACGTCTGCGACGAACTGACAGACGTCTAGAGACAGTGACATAGAAAGTATAGTGAAATGACGTTTTTCAATTTCTACAATGCAATTCAAAATGGGAAACGTGTAAGTTGTAACTCATATCTCGATAGGTAAATGGCTCTGACTGATTGTTGTTTGAAGGTCGTCCTATTGATTTTGCCATTTACTACCAACGTACATGTTAAGCAACGACGAATTTTTAGAAAGAGTAATAATTGAGGATTGTAATAAAATAGTAAAATCCGTCTCCGTTATTCAACACTGGATCCTATCTGCTTACCAGTTTCTTCAGGTTGAAATAAAAAACCGCCTCCTCATAATTACCCAACCTTAATAAAGCTGGACCACGATGCATAAATGTAAATATTTATTTCAATAAACAATACCAGTAAACATTAAATTATTTAAATTGAAACCGAGTTG
>DWDT01005340.1:0-10495 GCA_018245595.1 Microceris scylla
ACTGGTGAAACGTGGGAGTGTTCTGCATTCCTCTGCCTACCTCTTCGGGGATTACAGGCGTGAAGTTACGTTTTATAACCGCCCAAAAAATAATTATGTATCAACAACGATGACTGATAACATTTGCAATTTATCAGCTGTCTATTTACTGCAGCACAGGCTCTGCTTACTTTATGATTTTGGACTTAGGAAGTGTGTGAGTATTCACAAAAGGTTACTTTATCTCATCTACTCCACAGCTAATGTCCAAATACATGAGAAATGATACCATCACAGTCTTGTTATCAACTTAACTATTAGACTAGTAGAATACCATTACCTGTAAAAAATACATGGAACCTGTAGTGTGTATATAAAATAATATATACACACTACAGGTCTCATGAGTTTGAAGGTCAATCCTGGCCGAAACGTTCCATCCAATCGATGTCACAGCTGAGCTGATTGACCGATTAACATTCGCATACAATTATTGTACGGTCTGTGCGACTGAATTATTAATACTCAATGTCAAGATGAATGATATGCTCAAGACAAAATATTATATGTATGTGAAACGACACATAAAATGTTTACATCAATCGATAAAATCTTTTCATTATTATTTCGTTCAATGTCAAAATGAAACAAAAATATTTTATTAATGTCAAACCTCGTTGTCGACGACTGTACATGGCTTTTATTTGACAGTGTTTAATAATAACCAAATTGAAATAGGTACATTGAGCTTCTCGACGTATTTAAGTGTATTTTGAATGTGACAGTACCTTGAATGAGAGTTCATATATTGAATACTTTTTCTCTGCTGTTATAATTTGCTTTGAACTGTGCTGAAACTCTTGCCACTAATCTGGTACATATATAGATACATACGTATCGTCCCTTTTAATTTTATTTTTTCCTGGTGTTATGGCTTTACATTTTAAAATCTTTAGTCGTAATATTAAAGTAATTTTGAGAAATACAGTAATAATAACGTACACTTTATGTGCGTTCAAATAGCAAATGAATAGGCAGCGGACAGGTGTGACAGCTGGTCCTATAACCAATCAAAAGTAATGAGATTATTGGTTATTATAATTGAGGACGGGGCAGTACGATATGTATATGATATCAACGAGATGAAAAAAGGCGACATGCGGTTAAACGTAGCGCATAGATAATAAATGCAATAAATGCAACAGTAGCCATACTTAAGATTAGTCACTCATAATATGATTAAAGCATGCAATGATAACATTGTATAAACTTGTCATTACCCATATACCGTAATGTCATAGATAGTTATCATTTTCTTTAGATAAAAACAATTCTAAATTTAACCGAATTTAAAAATGGTCGCCATTTCTGTTATTATTGTGAAAATCTTTTATTATCACGACTCCGGCAGTAGGGAATATAAATATCAAATTTTGTCTTTCTTTTGCGGTTATACTGTGATCGTGCAGTTGGGAGATTGCGGCTAGCACCCTTTTTACGTTTTGAAGTGCGCGCTTAATAACGCCCGTTTTAAGATCTTGGAAGACTTGTCGGCTAAATATACATACTTACATGTGCAAAACATACATTTTCAGAAGCTTTTAGAATCTAGACTACCTAGGACTAGACCATATTATTTATACTATATTATTAATCGCGCGTTATAGAAGCGCGCGCTTCTAAACGCCAAATGTGTACTAGTTGTTAAATTGGTATTCGTAATGTGCTATTCGTATTCATGAGCGGCGGTAGTTATATTTTATCCTATATTCACGGGTATACCACAGTATACAATATGTATGATCACAATCATACCACTAGATTTCTTAGAATCATATTGAGTATCATCATGAGTAATATGAGTTTTATCTTACGCTTACGGGTATACTTTGGCCGTGACGTCACTAGACGACTGATTGACCGATTAACATTCGCCTCCGATTACAGGAGCGGCCGGCTGTGCACCTGAATTATTTATATCGTTCGCATGAGGGATGTGTGCCACGCTTGAATCTACCCACAATTCCGTAATGTATGATCGATTGTTTATTATTATGAACGAATCTTGCCATATTTGGTGTTATTTAACCGTTTCGTGCGCTGCGGTAGCCTTGGAGTCCTTGTTGAAGGATATTGTGACTGAAGTGAGTGGGAAAAGACGTATGTAGATTTATATGACACTGAGAAATGTGTATTGCATCATCACCATCAATATCATTATTATTTCATACCACAAAGGCCCCGCTACTAGATATAAATCACGCTTAAAGATCTTCACAAGTAATTATATGTTGGCCGCGTGTAATACAATCACTGATTATCTTAATTATAAAAGATTACCATACAAACATCCAGACATCTAAACATCCGGGTATCAAAAATCCGGGTCTTTTTGTACGATACATCCGTATTCCGTATCCATATGAAATCGATAATATCGTGAAATTTACTTTCATTAATATTTTTTTCTGTCCACTTGTGCTGCTTAAGGCTACGAAGCTGCTGGTTAAACACATCATCAGGCCGATCATGGTTTTATAGCAAAGACAACTAATTATTAATCCTTGTTACAATCTCAGGTTTTTTTTTAATGTATCTATCCCATTTTTCATGTGAGAGAAATAAGTAAAATTAAGTTTTATTTTAATTAAAACAATCAACGTGAACAACTCTACGTTTCCCTTATAAACCCCTTTAAATACACAGAGAAATCAAACTAGACACATGAGAGACAGTTAGCAATCAATAGTGGGGTAAAACAGTCCTCTAGTTAATGCAAATGACCCTCTACGTGCCCAATTACCGTCCGGCCAGCCCTGCGGCGGTAGGCTCGTTCACACTGGGCGTGGAGAAGTTGAAAACGCTATTTTCTACTGAATGTTTCGATATTCTATATAATATTAAAAATTAATGTTAATATTAATGTATTAATGTAAAATTAATGTATTAATGTATTAATATTAAAAAGGATACTTTTAACGGATTATGATTCTGGTAAGTATTGAAAAAGAAATTATTGATTTAAATTTGTATTATCGTCTCGAAACACGTATGTACATAAATGACTTATAAATCGTAAGAGTAAGCTTAACCTTTTTGTGATTTCATAAATGTCAGTATTGCGCTGAGATAGGTTTTGGGAGGAAAAGTGCAAGTGCTTGTTAAAGTTAAGGTCACAAAAAATTTTCATGTTGACGAGCAATATATTGACAATATAATTTTGGCTGACATAAAGTTGTGTTGACACTTCCATGAATTTCAAATAGCCCATGGTTGGCTACTTCTTTCTTTTTGATTCCTTTATGCAGACCTAAATAGGATTTTACCGATGTATTTTCAAAACAATGGCCGAGTACTGCTAAATGTGAACACGCCCTACGCTCTAAGCCCCGAACCCAAAGCCAGCCTAATTACGTAGGGGGCAGGATTTTGATTCCGCATCCCGCGACACTTGGCATTAGGGGATATTGTTGCGTGGTGTGTCCACATTAACCCGGCCACACTGGAGCAGCGTGGGAGATATTTTTTATATGTATATTTATTATCTTATATTTTTTATATTTGACTATACTTTAATTTCTTTATATTGTGCATAATAGGAAACTTTTGTATTAACATAATATGTACCTACTGTAGGATCTTCGATAGACAAATATAGTGTCATTATGATAAATTAAATGTTATGTTTATTAATGCTTTTAAAATAAAAATAAACAAGCTCAGTTCGCCGGACGTACGAAATCTTTATTATTTGCTCAGAATAACATTTATATTTTACTAGATTTCATCTCACTGCATTCGAATACATATGGCGTAATATTTTTTTGTATTTTTGCTAAACAATTTCCCATTTAATCACAATTCGAATAGTTATTTTCTAGACAATGTTTATGAATAAATTACATTTAGTAAATTTCATACACTGATATAGGTATTTATTGATTTTGGACGCCCTTCAGATTTGGTAGGTCTGGAAAAAAAAGTCAGGAAATAAAAATTCCGTCGCTCCCACAGCTGTGTAGTAAGACATAGCGGAGATTTCAAGCGAATGAACGTAGAGATGATGGCTAGTACCGAGTGGTTGAGAGAGACATATTTAGCCAACCCTAAACCCTTTAGAGCCGAGACGATACAAAATAATGTGTATAAAAGAACGCAATGAAGGTCAAAACTACAATCAATTGTTCAAATGTTGTATTAAGTTTCAAAATGGCGTCGAGCCCAAGTTTCTTGGGGATTCGTAAAATATATACGTACCTATATAGTACGATATGAAATCTTATTAAAACATTGAAATGCTATTAATTTATCATCACGCCGAGCCTCTTATTGCGTATGAACAATGTAATAAAATGTGGAAGCGTACTTCACTTCTCTGCCTACCCTTTAGGGGAAATACAGACTTGTGTTATGTTGCATATATGTACTTATGTTAATTTTTAATGTACCTATATAAACATGTGTACCTCCATCAGACATTATCGTGTTTAGTTGACTCCAGTACGGTATACCGTAGTACGGTTATTGGCTTCCCGGCTCGAGGTATAATACAATTTGCCACGGCGTTAGTTCAGCAGTTAAGCCTTTGAGTTGCGAACGGGAAGCGATCAACTTTAACTAACTAACTAGAATATTTTGTTACGATATAATAAACATCACGTTGTACCGTGAAATGTTGGTTAAAAACAATTTGCAAATACATATGTTACGTATGTATAGTTTCCAAAGTTGGTTTAACAGGTTGGTTTAACTGAGCTGAAAAAATTTACTAAATGTTTTTGTGATTTGCCAACATCTCGTCAGTTTTACTTAACCTTTAATATTGTTTTCAATGTAAAAAAGCTGCTGTTTACAACTGGCCAGTTAGCAATATCTCAACGATTCATAGACCCTGGCAACAGCAAAGAAAGGTCGTCATTATGCTACATATTGTTACCACATAAGATTGAAAAATTGGACTATTGATAATTATAGCTGCACTACCTATTCCATTGTGGGACGTAGACTTAGCTGGTGAAACGTGGGAGTGTTCTACGCTCCTCTGCCTACCCTTCGAGGATTACAGCCGTGAGGGTAACAACATGCCTGTAATAAAGTACGTAAATATCGTCTCACGTTGTTAACATATTTCACCATTTATGAACATGAAATATATGCCTGTAATACATGTACAAGGCTGATCTAAACTTTTTCGATCCAACACGTATTCGAGCAACAACCAGATAACAAGATAAAAATTATTAGATGACGATAAAAATCGCCGGGGGATCTTCTAAAGTATTATTATTAAGTATTACGATCGTATAAAACATACAAACGTATCCGTATCGAAGTTCAATCTCGAAATTCGTGCGTCTCTCTACGCTCAAGTATGCCGACATAATTTAACTAATTAATTCCTTTAACTTTGTGTGGTAGCAAGAATGTTGTACCCCCTGACTACGTAACAAAAGGACATCGCCGCGCACGGCTAAAGCCTGTCATCCACGTGTAGCGAAGCGAATCGTCCTCACGATACGGCTACGCGCGCGAGCTTGACATAGATTCTAATTTTATAAGCGGTTTCGTTTTATCGTGGTTATATTGTCTTACTCTTATGTCAAAAAAATCTGTCATTCTCAATTCTGGCTGAGCTACTAAAGTTGGCCTCTCGCGACGATGTGTTTTATAAAGTAATATAGTTGAGTGCAACAATTTTGTGTTAATGTATTGAAAGTATCAGCATATATCAGTGAAAATTTCAACACAATTCATAAGCAACGCAACATATCAAAATGAAAGTATGAGAGGGTAAATAAGTCATACCTTATATGTCCGAAATACTAAGGCTGTTTGAGTACAAAGCCTGCAAACGTCGTCTTGCACATACGCGTGTTCCATACCTTTTTTAACTGCACCAATATGATCGTGCTGTTATTTTAAAATTGCAACAATATGGAATGTGTGAAAATGCGCCTGTTCATTGTATCTGTACATCCCCAATTAACAGTTATCCTCGTAATTGTATTGAACCATTTTATTTAAATTTACATTAATTGAATAAATTTTATACTAATGAAGTTTATTTTATGTGCGAATAATAAGTATAGCATCATACAGTTTCGCTCTCGCACTGGACGCTTCGAATATGAATATTATATGAAATATTTTTTTTTACAATCTTTTCAACATCCAAGGAGAATTCCCATCAAGATTTCAAGGGCCTTTGTTTATCGACCCACCCTTTTCTTTATTTGGCATACTTCCAAATTTTAATAGACAAAAACTCAGACGAATCTTAATTGTTTATTATAGATGCCGGTCGTCGGCTTATGAATAAAATATTATTTTTGTCATCAATTCAAACTTGACTTGTCTTTTTTTTTCATCCGTCCTACCGTACCCTAATCGCTTAGCGGCAGTATTCGACTTTGATGACGATTTGAAATTAATTTATTGGTATGGAGTTCGATTCCTGTCGACTTTAATGTTTGCATGAATTCATTAATGGTTTTATATCGTGTTTATCGGTTTTATGGTAAGCTAAATAGATTTTAGGTTAAATTTATGACATGTGTCATAGGACAGAAGGGCCTACAGCAGACATTTCATGCCCCGTACACACATGTCTGTTTTTTTATTCGCCAATCGTACATGTAGTAACTATTCGCGGGTTACAACAAATTGATATCTATTTAACATAAAATCATTATATAGCTGATAAATTACCTGTATCAATATAATATTACTGACTTCTATCTATCTGATTGCTATAACAAACTTTCAGCATAATTTAGCATTTGTCTCTATGGCGGGAAATGTGAAAGAATTTGCCCTTTGACGAACCCGGATACGAATTTCCTATCAAAATTTGATTGACACAATCTCAGTTCGGGGAAAAATTGCGTCCAACTTTTATTTTTACTTTTGACTTTTTATTATTAAGTCAAATCTGAACGACCGATTTATTTATTTGACATATATAGGTATGTATATATTATAAATATTTATATTTGTTTGCGTGTGTACATGATTGTGTGTGTAAAAAGGAATTTGTTCTATCTTTGTTTTTTTTTTTTAACTTTACTTATATAATATACCTATATGTAGGTATTGAGCAGTTGTTGATGTTTAATATGTATTTATTCAAAACTATTTTTAATATAATTAGTTTAATTGCAAATCCGACCCTCCTTCTCAATTATACACAACCCCCACTGGGGCGAGGCCCGATCGAAAATCTAGCCCTGTGCAAACATAAACAGAGAAATTGTTCTTAATTGCATTTACTCTATTTCGTTAATAATTAATATGGATATCGACGATCGTAAATTACAAATTAAGTTATGTAAAGTTAGATCGACATCCCCTTGGCCCTTGGAGCTGGATAATTTGTTTTAACTAGATGGAAACTGTGTAGTTTGCACAGGCGGTTGAATTATGGATTTGAGAAAACATTGATTCCACGGCCACTACAGCTTCACAGAAAGCGATATAGCACGCTGTTTCGTTCGCTCGTTTTAGCGAACTATTATTTTCAATATTCAAGTATGTATTAATTTGAGAACTGCTACGTCGGGGCCCGCACAAGGCGTATTGTTCGAATATCAACTATAGTCCCGTGTACGAATTCAAAAGATAAAGTTTCAGATACACTACAAAGCAGAAATATGTTCGAAATTCCTGTACAATGATATTTCATTATGCAACATACCTGCTCTGGAAGTGCATTGAACTGAAACATCTGAAATACGAACGTTATATACGTACCAGCAGATCGCTGTGAAGTTATCGCTTTGAGCTTGCAACGACGACTCCAAGACAAGGACATAAATCATTACGAACACCCTTCACTAGACTTATGATCGTGTTCCAGTGACGGCGAGAAACGAGAAAACTAGAGCAAGAGAGATATGTATTTCTAAAGTAAATTTTCAAGGACATTGCTGGGTATTGGAAGTAATAAAGTTAATAAATCATTCAGCCGAAATAGTGACTTTGCTTAACCTATATTCGTCATTGTTTTATCAGTCGTAGTTTATCATGTAACAGTGAGACAAACCTATATAAATCATTACAATTCGCTTCGCAAGTCTTTACACAAATTATTCAGTGACCGAGCGGATGGCGTCTCAATCAATCGATACCTCATTGAATATTCCCATTTTAAATCACCCCACTTCCAGTATCCACTAAAACGCCGCCCAGACGTCTGCGCGAAGACTCGCCTTGCACAATAGTGATAATCAAACATGCATTACATAGATTTTGTCCTTCCCCCTCCATTTCAACGTCTGCCAATCAAAGCTCTTTAGCGTTCTATTCGGAAGTTAAACTAATTTCGAGTATGGAATTTTAAATATGAACCAATTGAGTGAATGTGTCAAGAATCGAGATTTTTTGTGACTTCAAATAAGAACGGTTATTATAAACTGAACCCTATAGCAAAAAGCTCAAAGGTATAAAATATTTTTGGTACTTTTTACCATTCGAAAATTACGACTTTTGTTCAATTAAATGACTTGCTACTCAAATTATGTGATCAAGTTTGGAAATATGATTATCTCTTTCACATATCTGACATGAATTTCATTAAATCTATGTTTCGGTTTTTCGGATTTAATTTCTTTGATAGGACAACTCTTTTCCCAAATCCTAAAACTTATTCACCTCATCAAAATTTGTATAGTGACTTAACTATACGACAATATTGACTCAAAGAATTTCCATTACCACTTAAACGTACTTTAATGTGGATGGTAACACAAAATACTTACTCAACGAATGACAGCTCGGTCGCCTAGCTGGCAACACCGTCGCCTAGATGGAAGCATTCTCATCTTACACAAAGCGTTGCTGACAATTGCTATTGACAACGCTACCTTCGTACCTTCGAAAACGGACCATACATCTGCGTATATTGTATATCGACCAGCTAGGTCAAATAGCTCATCTACTATCAATATAGTCACGACAAACTGTATTAAAAACTTCTCTAGAGCTTTAAGTTTTATACAAGTCATATTTTGTTCGGCTAATATACATACATTTATAAACCATACTTTGCTTTTGCTTCTACAGTTATATCAATTAATAGACATCGTTCATTAAAACTTCTCTTATCTACAATTGGCCACTTAACGTTAAATTTATTAACAGGTCCTATATACCTTTCGAGTTTTCACAGTTCAATTAACATATACATATTATATAAATCGAACTAGATGGTTGGGAAAACATCACAATTTAACATTCTACATTGTCTTTTACTAATATCTCATTTCCTACATCGAATAAAGTAATTCAATTCGATGATAGCAAGAAAAAAAAAATATTTATTACGTGTACGGCACACGATGTTCACAGAATGTGGATCGCATATTACTATAATAATAAATGTAATAGTCATATTGGAAATGAAACATCTAATATATTTATACAATTACATTAGCGATTCCCGCCGCGTGCGGCGCGCGAATCTGACTACGGTTCAATATGGGATATTGCAATTTTAATCTATGTATGTATTTCAATAACACATCGTCGGCTCGCGGGTGTCGCGGCGACCGATGCTCATGTACACCTTGTTCGTGAAGATATTTGATGTTCGCGGGCAGCAGGCAGTTTAATAGCGACTCAGCGTTGCACAACTTTAATTAATTAAAATATGTGTGGAATTTATTGGATGCGTGTTCGATACCCGGCATTTAAAATACCAGTTCGATTTGTTCGTAAAATTAATGAAGATTTCGTGTACCTATTTAATATTTTTGTTAATTTAGTTTTCTGTTAGTCGTGCTCGTTAGCGTTTGAATGTTGTACGTAACGTTCTATTTTTAAACCTTTAAGGTATTTATATAATTATGTAATCGTTTTCTCAGAAGCTATTACTATTTATGTGTGACGTCATCTTTGCAAAACCAAAAAAAAAATGAATATAGTGAGTAAGCTTTTTTTAATAACGAATGCCTACAATACGGTGCAGTGTTAGATGTTCAGAAGTCATTATGTACTGCTTGTTCGGTTAGTTAAGTCTAAAACCTAATTAGCACAGTAAGTAGTAATGATTAACATTTGTAACTTAAAATGGACTATACATTATTACGATCCACGGTTTAGTCGCGCGAGCTGTGTTTATTTCGAGATAATGACCGCGTATGACTCGTCTAAGTTATTATTATTAACTTTTTTATATCATCACGTCATGTTCTTCACGGAGTAGACGGAGAGCACGATTGTCTAATATCTCTATCCTTACATATAATTCCGTTGTTCATCTATCATTCATCACTTTCTTCAAACATGCACTCTGGTTTCCGAGACTTGCTAACTCCCCCATCCATCTCATCCAAATCAATGAACCTATTTATTTACATGCATTCATAATACAATACATAATATGATTGCACTGATCATAATTTAATATATTAAATGTAATTTCATAGTTCACAACCAAATTTAAATGATTACGTGCCTACCCCAACTTCTCATCATCACCTGGGTTGACTGGTAGAAAATGCCACTTGGCATTAAGTCC
>DWDT01005341.1:0-10494 GCA_018245595.1 Microceris scylla
TCTTAACCACTAGGCTATCACTGCTTACAACAAAAAAAAACTATATATTTGAATCTATTCTGGAACTTTCGAAATCCCAATTATCACCTGGTCAGCAACACGTATATCCAGTATGAAGCGCGACAAATCGATGAACATAATTTAACCCGCGGTGACGTATGAAATCGCAATTCGCCATCAGCTCATGGTATTTGCTTTCTAGCCTCTATAAGACGTCGATAGACCCGATTAATGAATATTTTTTGGTATATAATAAGCCTTATGTACGTATTCTATGTGTTTATTTATATACTTATGTTATTTTAAATGTATAGCTTTTTTAATATGATAGGTTAGTGTTTAGCCGTTATCCTGTTAGATGGAAAGCGCAGATGCGTCCTAAAATGTTTCTAAGTCGTAAATATTAATAATATGAGTAATTTTTGATATATGTATAATAAACCTCATGTACATATTATATATGTTATCCTAAATTATTATGAATTTGACAACTTTTTAATTTAATTAATAATAAATACCTATATCATAACATAAAAAAGAACTTCAACAACGAACCAACTTAAAGAATTTTTTTGACTGTATTAAATGTTAATATATCGAAGTATAAAAATTAAACTTTATAGAGCTAATTATCGTTTAAGAAGCTATTAATTTTGCGTTTTACCCACACACGGGTCGGCATGGGAACCTATAAAACCGAACCTTAATAGTCTTTCGCATTTGGAAACTCGCCATTATCTTTTTAATGTTATGTCGCATCATCATCGACATGATTATTTTGGTGCTGATAAAAGAGCATTACACGAAAATGAAGAGTAATGTACGCTTTCCGAATGTTTAAAAGCAATTATGTTAATATTGGACGAGCATAAAACAAACATAATTATATGTATATTGTCGATAAGCGCTCATGAGCCCTCCACCGCAGTTTGCACGAATTTAGACGTCTTAATCGTGCTCAATAAAATTATACGCCACGCAAAGTAAACATTGACGAAAGCGAGAGTCCAAAACCGACAATTTTCTGTTTCGAAATTTGATAACTTCATCTCATATAATCATAGGGTAGGCTCCAAATCACGACCACCAATAGCGTGCGATCAACGCGTTTGAATTTCGAACGCTCCGCGTCTCAAACGCTAACTGGTCGCTGACGTGGGCAGACGTGTGTTTAAACATAATTTGGCGGTCATTTGCAAAATTAGCCTCCGTTGTTATGCATATTAAAACGAAATTTCGTTCAGCTGAACGTATTCAAGTGCCACCGACCCCGAAGTGAGAGGATTTGACCACGTAATTGAATATTTTATCTCTCGAATTATAATAGGTATGGCGGGGTGTCAAAGAGCAAATAATCGTTCAGAGGTGACAAAGTTAAATTCGACGTTAATAAAAATTAAGGTTTTCTTGAATTATAATTGCTGCAAGAATGATAATTACAAACATAACATTACCGAAATAACGTTCATCAAACATTAGTTAATATATTAGCTACTAACAAATATGGACAATATTTGTTATTAACAATGTATACGAATCTTGGTTACTCGAATAAAACCGATATGATTATTATTAATATTATGTTAATATTACCTATATAGCTTACATACATTGCTTGGAAATTAGATTAACTTATTTCGTGCAAATTTAAGTTGCTTAAGACTCTGTCCGGACAATTTAAACTTCAGTGTAGTCCTGAAACACATCCATAAGTTTTACAAATATATATAAAAAATCATAAGCTAACTTGCATGCAAAAGAATTCTCCATATTTTTCTCCAGTCTATGTACAATCTAAAGCTTTATCACGTTAATGAAGAAGCGTTAATGCTGTCTCATCATTCTCTGCATTAAATATTCACATTTCCATTACTCGCGAATAATGGGAATTTAAATATTAACCGTCTATAAATTACCTACTCGAAGGTTCAGTACTCTCATGAATATCAAAGCTCTAAGCTCATTTATTTGTAGGAGCTGAATTAGGGTGGCCAAAAATGTCGGGAAAATTGGGAAATCTTTGATATTTAATTTCAAATTCCCGATATAATAGACTGTACAAGTTACATTTATATGTTTTCAAAACATTTTCTCGCCACTCTTAATTATTTATTTCTGTAATTTGTTTAGGCAACGTATATTCTACATTTTCTTATAGGGATGAACTTTGTGCACGTATTATGGGGCAAAGACCAAGGAAGTATTCCTTATACGCGGGAAAGGTTAGAGTGAGACGATAGAAGAAACTAACCTTTTGGTCTTTAGATATCGTTTCAATATGACATTACTAGATTAGCCACATTTTTTTACAAAATATGGGTTGATCCCTTATTCCCTCCCTCCCCTCTTTCAATTATAAAAAGTACGTCAGATCTGTAAGGATAAAGATATTTGGCAATCGGTCCTCACTACTTACCCCATAAGGAAACTCGCATTATGATATATAATAACTAAAGCCAAAAATTCAGGCAAATTTCCCTGTAATTTGCTATAGAAAGATGTTTGGAGTTAAAAACATGTACCCCATACAAAGGTCGTCAAAAAATTTTCCCCCCGAAATTTTTAAAATGATGATTCTGTACATAGGGAACCTCATTTGAATTCAGGCTTTACATAGGCGGCCTTATCGCTGTTACAAAATGTTACAACCCTTTTAATTGCATCCTCAGCTGTTTCCATAATCCTAAATCCAGTGCGTTGACTCCTGAAAGGTCGGAAGGTGTAACTGGTTTACCCGCTTTATCACCTCGGTTGGACTAATTTTGCTTTATAGGGGTTTGTTATATTCGAGGACACGATATTAAAATAACGTTTTGCTACCTTTGGCAGAATTAAGGGTAGTTAAACATCATAAAAGCGAGGGGTATACAAGCATTTAGAGTTTATCAAATACAAGACAGATTTTCTACCTGAAAACCTTTGTACGAACAAAGAAAGTACATTAGGAATTTAAAAATATGATTTTAATTCGTGTGAGAATACTTACTAATTGTGTTTCCCCTTAGTTACTTTATTATTACTGAATCGTTAGTCGAGTGGGTGGAAGGGCGATTGCTAATGGAGACGCCTAGGTTCGAATCTCGGGTTCGAGTTTCGACACTATTGAAATTTTTTAACTTGGATTTTGTAGTAGATATTTCTAATAGTGGCTCGGAGTCTCGATCTTTTCCCCGTGGTAGAATATAAACGTAACTGGGGAAATGCGGAGGTGTACTACCTATGTGTACCTACCCTTCGGGAATTACAGGCGTGATGTTATGTTTATTATTTTAGGGGTAGTATCTTATACTATAAGCTCTCAAGCATAAAATTAGATATTAATGATCTTTGAGATTTCATTGTAAAGTCTATCAATGTCATTTATCATCAGATTACAACCCCCGTTTTATATTTCCACGGAGGTCAACAAGCCTTCAGTCTTTCATTGAATTTTGTCTCATATACTCAACGTAACTGGTGAAACGTGGGAGTGCACTACACTCCTATGCCTACCTTTTCGGAGATTGCAGGCGTGATAATACGTTTTTATATAATGCACTTTGAATCTACTTCCTATACTGATCACCTGACGAATGATACCAGGTATCGCAAATCAACCAGCCACACTTTAAGGGCCTTCATACAAACACAAATATTAAAAGTACCAACAAATTCCTCACTGCATATTAATGAAAACCGTTTACATTGCACCAGACATGGTAACTGTCGCTTCTGACAGATCCATACAATACAGATAACCTGTGACCCGTTATATTAATAGCCATTATATCGAATAGCTACACATACTTTACAGTCTATCAATATGAATGAAATAATCTTATCTAAGCAAACGCTCAATGAACTCGTAAATTATAGTTGGGTTTTGTTCGAATTATAAAATGGTAAACCGCTTGATTGGTGTCGAAGATCAGGCAATATGTCAAAAGTGTAATAGAAGTGACACGTTGCTATTGATGCTCATGTTTTGTGAGGGATTTTAAACCTTATGGAACCGAAATAAGATTGGTTTTTGGTTGTATAATAAATGTGGTAAGTTGGCGTCGCTAAACGCAAAATAAACAAATTTATCACACTTTATTGGATAGGATACTAAATCTGGACGCTTCCATCAGATCGTTCATTCAAATGTATGAGTTTTCGCAAAAGCCTATCTAAACTGTTAGGTAAGTTAGGCTTATCTGTCGACTGATTTTGCTAAACGTTCAAAAGGTTATATTACAGAATGACAAAGTAAGTTACAAACAATTACAAAGTAAGTATAGGTTGCCAGTCAAAATGTAAGATCGAGTTCGATCGAGTCGACCGCCCACTGTACGAAAATGATCATGATGATGATGATGTTTAAAATATTGACTTCAGTTGTATTGCATACATATAAATCTAAAAAGTACAGCATGTCATATAATATTCACTTGTTAAGAATTTAATATTCACTTGTGAAGTAGTCTTAGCGTACATATTATTAATAGGAAAAAACAGGAGTATAAATAGGACCAGTTAGTATTTGTATGTGTGTAATTAGGGTTCGTCCTATTCGAAAATGGCCACAGAGGCGTTGATTTTTCTGAGGACTGCGAAGGTCGTGTCCAGAATACACAGGGACCAGAAACTACATGTACATATCTTCGAAATATAAACAAAATGTTCTACATACTAACAAATCCCAGTGGTAATGGTGTAATAAAGCACGAAGTGAGGAATATATGTAGGTCTTCAACTAAGTATTTGCCATTTTGGTCACAGTTTTATCATCAGATAAAAAAAACCAAAACGGGGTATATTAAAATAGACACGGCTAGAAAACTTAGAAGGTCTAAAAATATAAAAAACCCGGTTGTCTAGGCAACCCAACACAATGTACGATTTCTTTATTTTTTTATTGAACGCCGAGATTTGCCGCGATCTAGTGGACGTCAGGGCGCGTCTGGCTTCGGCCAGTATTGTGTTACATTGGTGTGGACATGTTGCATAAGAGCAGCGATTAGCGGAAACGAAATTCAATTAAACACATAATTGAAAGTTTTTAATATTTTTTAGTCAATAAATCGTAGTAATGTACAAACAATTATGTAGATATAAAGATGGTACATCCAATTTATTAACATTTTAAAATTACAACTGATAAGAATTACAATTGATATGTGTCTCTTATGTTCAATTTCATTATCAAAATATAAATTTAGACTATCGAAACATAATCTTAGGAAAGTCACATTAACATATTATAATAAAACGATACATGTATTTAAAGAATTTTACAAACATTGCTGGCGTTAAATTAAGACGCAACTATCACCCGTATGTGGATGATGATTGTAGCAAAATATTTTTGGTTTGTCTAACAGAGACATCTAATAATAGTAATTTTTGTGGAAAGGCTTCTCCAATCGTCTCCAAAAGATTGACGAACAATCTGTAGCTTTACGGAGGGTTGCTAAGCCAAAAGTGGACAATAAGATTCGACAATCCCTAATTATTATATTTGCCATTACTATATCATTAATGGTCGATGATGATGATAACTTAAAACCAGCGTTTATTTCAAAATCGCTCCGCTCATCACCATCCCCTCTCCCCCACACTGAAACACCAACCGCTTGGCCGCACTATCTATTAAAGATCAACTTCGTTCCCGGTAAAAATAAATTAATTTCTTACTTAGAAAGTGTATCTCGGAACTTATGGGTATGGATGGGTTGAGTCATCTAGAAAATAATTACCTAGTCGTTTTAATTGGGAAAAAGTCAGCCACAGCGTCAATAACTCTTTACCTCGTCGTGGAGAAATTTTATACATACGCTTTTTACATACATTGGTAATTTTTATAGGACAGATACCATAGACTTATAATTTTACAGAAAGGACCACTATAGAAATAATTTCCGTTACCCAGTACCGCTGCTACGTGGTTTTCTTTTTCTTTATTGCGCACACAAAAACTAGTCTTAAATATTTTAAGTCTACATTTTTTTAAAGACTGGTAATACCTTAAAATAGTAATACCGAACCCACGGATTACACATCCCGCGGGATCACAATAACAATGTCCCGGCCTACCACAAAACGACACACCACAAACCGATCCCGTAACCCCCGTCAGGTCACATCGTGTTAGTACAAATCAAACGTACAATACATTTTACGCAACACGGTATTGTTACAGTAACAATGTATGTACATACATACATATGTATGTGTGTTTGTATGTATCCTCCCACCTAATTATCATGTGGACACACTCCACGTATGTACATTAACATGGAGAAAGTATTGTGACCGTACTTTAAAAATGTCTTACGTTTAAGTCGAATTATATTTTGGAGTAGTTAGTATCATAATTGGTAACGTAACTTCAGGCCTATAATCTCCGAAGAGGCAGGCAGACGAATGCAGAACACTCCCACGTTGCACCGGTTACGTTTACGTCGCACTATGGAATAGGTGGTGAGCCTATTGCTAAGCATCGGGCACATATCCAGACTTCGAAACACTGCTAGAAAATCTGAATTAGAAAATTTTAGATTAGAAAATTTCATAGTATTTTTCGTCCCGGGAATCGAACCCGGGACCTCCCGATCGGCAGTCACACTTGCAACCAACACGACCAACGAGGCAGTCAATATCATATGGTATTTCTGCTAATATTATTATTATGAATATATCGTCACGCCAGGTAGGTAAAAAGACGGGCATTATGCATTTTGAATTTGACCTGTTGGAATACAACCCAGATAATGAAAACTAATCATATAATCCACAATCGCATACATAAAAGTAATATCGAGTGAATCATATAATTCAAGGCTATGCAAATAGTCGAAAATAATATAATCACGACCTTAAATGGAGTCGTCATGAACACTTGCCACTTTTTAAATACTTGTTATTAGATATCACATTATCAGATTATCGACTATTTACATTATAAATTTATTCAATTATGTAACTTTATATAAAAGTAAATGCCAGACTTACAACAAATATTTAACTCGAGTTAACCTTAAAACCCTACAATTATTCAAATCCAAATGATAAGATCACGCCTGTAATCTCCGAAAAGGTTGACAGAGGAGTGTAGTACACTCCCAGGCGTGATGTTACCTATTTTTTTTTACTAAAAAAATCATATATGCATAAATATTACGCAACGCCCATGTTTTTTCAAAATTTAGCAGATCGTGATCGCACGGCGGCCGCTATCTGCGTCGTGATCGCGCGGCGTCATTTCGCGAGGTCAATGACCGCTTATCGCTCAATAATGCGCTCCAAATATACGCTGTATTAAACATTGCTCTGTTGGAGACGCAGAGATTACGAATAAATGCATAGTGTTTATATATTTTTTCTTTCAATATAGTAACCTGGCTGCCCCGTAAGAGCCTTGGCGTTAAGATATGTATGTATGTATGTAACAACATCAATTGCGTTATTATTAGTTCAAGAATTGCGGTGTCTTTATTTTCAGACACATAACATTCTCTTCTCGACTCGACTTTCTCGAGTCTTCAACGCAAGGCTGAGTAGGGTTTTCCAAGGCTTGCGTGCTCCATCTTAGGATGCATCTGCGCTTACTATCAGGCGGGACTGCGGCCAAACGCTATCCTACCATAAATAAAAATGATTATATAACAGTTATATAAATACATAATGGTAAAAAGCTATGGAAAATTCCATACAAATCGCTTACGCAGACGCTTCATAATGAAAATAAACGTTAGTATCATAAAGTTGCGATCAAAAGGAAATCGTAACTCGGCTTTCCTGAGGTTATTTGTGTGTACTATATGTTTTACACGTGGTTTCGGCTGACTTTCACCATTTAATATTCATTGTCAAAAATATAAGAATAATATTGATCTTGAGAATTTTCGAATTATTTTGTTGGTCTAATGTGTGCAAGTGTGTCCGGCTGATTGCGGTATAGCGCAGCCTGAACAGGCACGGCTAAATGCCCTGGCCGCCGACGGGCAGCAGCGTCGGCGGAGCTAAAAGCTGTGCCCTGCGATCTCCAACCCGCATGCCCAGCGTGGAGATTACGGGCATATACCCCCTTTCGGGGAGGCCTATGTCCAGTAGTGGACTAAGAAAGGCTGATGATGATGAATGTGTGCAAAGCGCGACTGCTGATAAAGTGGTCCTGGATTCGATCCCTTGGTCGGGCAAATTAAGATACTTCTGACTTCTGACTCCGCATCAGCATATGACCTACATATTTGGCTGGAACAGGTGAGCCTTGGTCTCACTCAGCACCTGTATCAATCAACGTTCTAAACAGCTCCAGCTAAAACCAAAACCAATTGTTTCAGCTAGAACTGGCTGCAAAAAAAAAAACAAAACACAATCATGTGACATTTTTTTTCTCGTTATCTGAAACAATTCCACCGAGCGAACGAGGTATGCCACTATTTATATCGTCACCCATATTTAAAATACAAACAGACAGTTTCATTTCGTTTATTAGTGCAGATGGGAGGTTGTTCACCTTTGGCAAGGCCAATGGTTATGACTTGGAAAGACTTTAAAGAGAATTACCTCAACGGAGTTTATATGAAAATATCGGTACTATATTATGTAGATACGCGCACGCGCTAATGTCACGTGGTCTCGTGACATGCGGTTTTTTTTAGTCTAAGAATGTTCGACACGTGTTCTCTGATTTGGCTTTCTAATTTAATGTACGAATTTTTGTCTTCAGCCCGTCTTCAATAAAAAATGAATGAATTTTCTATTCCGGTTCTTTGACCCGAACATAGTGTTAACAACCAGCTGAAATATTGCTGAAAATGTATACATAATAACTTACCACTCACTTATGAATCGTCAGTTTATTATAGACTTTCTAGAGTAATCAGCGCTTAAAACTAATATTACCTACTCATTAAATTTTAATTGAATTTATGTACATTTAAATGCGATAGAATTGTATTAAACATGCGTTATATCAACACTTATGACGATTTAAGAAAAACGATGATTGTTATCTTTAGAGTTAACGACAAACTTTATCGATGGATTTGATGACTCGTCAAAAGACATTTAACACGTATTTCCGACCTGATCTTACTCTACATAACAGTTTACTCGACTCTACAATTTTATGGTTGACTGTACTCCAGCTCTACGCAAAATGGGTAGAAATGGTTAATTTTACTGATGCCTAGTCAAATAATATACTTAATATATGTTTTATTTTGCGTGATTACAATTAATACTGAATACATTTTATGTTTAGAATGTTTACTGTTCGGTTTTATCTAATGTTCTAATTTTCATTGTTTCAGGTAAGTTCGTACGCTACATACATAATCATATGATATATGTATATCGAATGCAAATGAGTTGATTTGTTTGTAAGTCTTTCAAACATACATCGAATAAACGGTACGTCAATATTTTAGTTAAAATACAAAGGATGCTGCAATAGTTCCATATTTAAATTATCGGTATATGTATGTACACTCATAGTAAGTTAAATAATATATTACTGTTATTATATCATCACCCCAAATTCCTTATAAGGTGGACAGAGTGTACCGAATGCCAAATATCGTATCGTCTATAGGGATATGTGGAAAAAGTACGGCAGATCTGCAAGGACAGACCTGCCGTACTTCTTCCACATTCGTTATTCTTCTCATATGCTATACATATATGTTCTCGTGTATGTGTGTGTTTATAGATGTCACCAAGTTATTTCTGCAGCCAACTCGTATTGTATAATCGTGTAGCAAGTCATAACATATTTACGACTGTACCGTACCGAGTATTTATTATACCGTGATACCGTGCACCCATACCGTGTAACGGTCTCACTAAATGTCATATGGAAATAAAGGCGAATTCACACACTCGCTCTGAGCATTCAAGTGTTTGTCAATGAAATTCGCAATACGCTAGTTTCTATTATGGTATTATTATTATTTATTAATAATGTTAAACGGTACCACATTCAGTTTAGTTACAATATGATTCTTTTCTTACTAGAATCATTTAACATTGTTGTGTGAATTAATTTCCAACTATCAAAATGAGTTCCTCGATATGGAACATAATCTTAAGATTAAAATTGTGTACAGAATCGAAAAATATGTATGACGTTATGTTATGAACTATAATATACCTAATTACTTTAACAAGGTAGGGGATTACTTTTGGTCGCGAACATCTTACTTTATCCGTCATCCTTACTTTAAAGTCTAGTCACCTTTAAAGCCATTGAAACACAAACAAATACATTTGTTTGTTGTTTTGCATACGAGTGTATATGTAACTGAAAAGTGTTTAAAGGTAGCATAATATTAAATTATTTTGGCGGCATGTTAAACTGAAATCGCTTGACAAGTACACTACACGTTTATACGACATGAACTTTTGTTTCCACCTATTATTTTACTAAGCGTTTCGTATGATTGTGTAATGCATACTAATTGCAGAATATAAAATACATTAAATGAATAAGAGTTTTTTCATTTTATTTAAAATAGTTCATTAAAT
>DWDT01005342.1:0-10493 GCA_018245595.1 Microceris scylla
ATTCGTTCCTCGAACTGAGTACTGAGTGTAATTTTGAACGAATTTTAGGGTAAGTAACTTTTTTGTTTTTCAAAATATTCAGTTTCTGGGGCCATTTTTTACTAATTTGTTTTTAAAGGACAATTAAAACGGAAAAATACTGGCAATTTATTACTTCTAAAAGTGTTTAAAAATTGTAGTTTTTTGATACTTTATCGAGCCCCAGTCAATAAAATATTATCAATCATAATTTTCTATGTCATAAATATGGATTTACAGAAAAAGAAAAAGATTTCTTTCTCTGTTGCTCCATATAATTTGTCTGGCTGGACATGTACAAGTCATTGCCTATGTATAAAAAAAAAAAACAATATGAGTGTTAGTATTTTTAGATAATAAAATATTTCAAGTTAAATTTTTTTTTTAATGTATTTAACATATATGTTTCATAAAATACTAATAGAATAATAATATAATAATAATGTTAAATGTGTTATCGGAAATATATTAAATACATTAATAATTATTATTAAGTACATCATTACGCTAGGTCTCTTGCAGAGTAGGCAGACCGCATCCAGTGCCATCTCCGTCCATACAGACGTGATGCGCTTCTTATACTTTCATCGTTCTTAATTATATAATACGCATTATAATCTTGTTTATTGTTTTTTTATACGTAACATACTAATTACAAAAACAATGTTACAAAAAAAATTTAAAAACTTTCTAAGAGATACTTTTTTACAAGTCGCCGTGTGCTTTGTTTTGGAATTTTTTGATTGTGATCTAAATACTTATTATGAAACAACCGTGAAGTGATCGTTAGTGTCTCAATTTACATTAGTACGAGTTAAAATTACAATTAATTTTGTTGAAACATTTTTTAACAATAATTGTGACTTTTTAATAAACATTTTTTAAGAAGTAGAAATGGTTGAAATTATCCCGAGTTGCACTGCAGAGGCGCATATCTTCAAGAACAACAGTTCCGCTTTAAGCGTGGTAACCAGATATAGGTAACAATAGAATGGCAGACATTTAGACATTTATTAGAACTTCATACAGATCACAAAGACCTAAAAGCCGCCTAGTATATTTTTTTTCATATAAGGATTTATAATCAGACTAGGCTTTATACTTCCAAGATAAAAAAATGTATTAGAACTACTTCTTACAGTTTCCGTGGCGAAATCATCTCTAGCTAAGGTGATATGACGTATATTATTATTAAGAAATTATCTTCCAGTTTATTATTTCAAAGGTAGTTTCAAGATTTTTTGCTTTCAATAAATATGTAGAAATTTAATTTTTTTTTTTTTCTAAACAAAGAGTACATATACATACGTCTTAATTAAAGTAATGCATTATTTTAAGAGATAGAAGCTAGGTGGAGTGACGATATACGCAAGTGGCTGGCAGTGGTTGAATGCGAAGAGCTGAAGATCGAGCTCAGTGGCGTGCCATTGAACAGGCCTATGTCCAGCAGTGGACAGGAGTAGGCTGATAATGATAATGATTATTTTAAGAAACTAGAAAAAAAAGCTGGCTGAAAAAACTTTCGATACAATTTTAAAATGAAAAACAAAAAAAATAGTCATGAAGTACGGCTTGAGTACGATAATAATTTTCCATATACTTATCGTGTGTACATAATATCAAAATGTTTTAATTTCACATTATTGACAACAATATCACTGGCTTTAACTGAATTTCGCCAACTGCATCTCGAAAGCGCAACACACTGAATGAAATTTAAATTAAAATACTTTAATCTCATTAAAATTCTTACTTTTTCTTATACGACCCAAATACTTAATATTCCGCTAATGTTTTAGTGTCTACTTTTAAACATTTTTCGCGAGATAACCGTTACGTGCAATGGAACGGTATTTCAGCAACTGTTAGTTCATAATTCAAATATATCAGTGTCATAATTTTTTGTGAGAAAGTGATATTGTATGTATATCTGAAACGTTGCATCATCATCATCAACCTATCTTAGTCCACTGCTGGACATAGACCTCCCCGAAAACGTGGTTTATGCCCGTAATCTCCACGCTGGGCATGCGGGTTGAAGATCTGAGACGTTTACAAGTCAAAATTTAAATTTAGAATAACGATTGCTTGAATAACGTTTATTAAAAGAGGCATGTCTATTAGTAGACTCGTACAGTGATAGACCTGGTATGATTTCTGGAAAAGGGCACAGGCTACCTTGAACAATTCAGTAAATCAATACCAAATGAGAGACATAAGAGTAGAATATTATTATAATAATTTTATTTTTAAACACTACCAGGCGAATGAACTGGCTTGCAACAGCTAGTCCAATAGTATAATTGGTAATATAATAAATTATTTTCGTGTTGTGATGTATAGGTACGTATGCAGCAAATATAATGTCGGAAGATAATTAATTACTATTATTATGAGGAGCTAAGTCTCCAAGTCTTACCCTTCGATTAAATAATTACGGCACCTGAGGGAGGATCCTGTAGACGACTTACTACTCTTATAAACAACAGGTTAAAGCAGAAACAGGTGTAGTTTTGATGAAGCCACTTTGAACCCTGGGCGGAGGGCTCCACAAGTACCGACTGTGTTATGAAATAAACATTTTCACCCGAGCGTTGTAAACTCGATACCAAATGAAGCGAACACACAACTGATGTGAAGAAATACTCGATGGTTCACTGCAACCCGGTCACACTAACCGAAACTGTAATTTTTAATTTAGAACACGTAGAACCACACAGAAGTGAGAAGATACAGCACAGAATAGAATAGAGAAGGTGGAGTTTAATACTCGTACATAGAAGATGTTGCGAGGAACCTGGACGTAACATCCAGGCGTCCATCTTTCCTGATTCGTATAACTTGAAATTATTCTAGATAAGAGTGAATAGGCACTTTCTAGGCAAGCGTACATAGGTTACATCTCCCTTTCCATCAGATAAATACATAAAAAATACGAAAGTGTCATCTGTTGATCGTATAATATATAGTATCATATTTAACCAAGACGCCTGTCTCATCTCATGGATGCTGTGAAAACACAATATGAAAATTTTATCTGGGATAGTTGCATGGCAAGCCGGCAGGTGACCTACGTGCAAAATCATCGACCCACTGTTGACATTACCACGGCTGTAAAGCGAATTACGTATAAAAGCGATAATCGTGTCATAATACGAACCGTGACCTTCGCGAGCGACACCTAGATTTCACGCGTTGTGCAAGCGAAAACCGTCTTTATACTACTCCATTGTTAGTTTTGTTTGTGTGTGTGCGCATGTATACATAGTTAAGCAACACACCTGACGCAATACAAGCTTACACCGAGTTTATTTGATGTATCTTAAGAGTACTCACTTCAAATACTTTAAACTGTATGTAAAGAGCATTCTATCCTTATAGCTTGAGATGCTGCTTCTGCAATAAACTCTCTCTTCGTATGAGTACGCTGATTCCGCAGACTTTTGATCTCCGCCATCAGTCAGTCTTATTTTCCCGTGGTACCTGCACCTTTTCAAAAATGGAATTGGTCAAGTCTTCAATGCCATGTAACTACCAGATGCCGGGGATTAAAATCATCATCATACATCATCATTATCAACCTATTTCCGTCCACTGCTGGACATAGGCCTTTCCAATAGCACGCCACTGAATTTAAAGGAGAAAATATCCAAAATAATTTTAATGTACGCGTACAATTGTTACACGATTATAATATTTCGCAAGCAATTTAGAACAATATTTTTTAATATGTTTATGACATAACTGATCTTCACCTCTGCCATGCTCGATGGTGTACGTGCACGTAAATAATGACGCGTAACTAGGGATTTGTAATTGTGTGACTGCCAGTTGACTTCTTAAAATACTTACAATGCATACGTAATATCTAAAATAAAGTGAGGAAAGTTACAGACATACCTACATACATACAAGCAAACAAACAGGTGTAGCTAATATAAAGCGTGAAATGACAAATAAATTACGAAATATTTCGAAACAACATACCGTTTTAACATTTTATAATGACGTTGTTAGATATTTTTGTTATAAACAAGAATATAAGTAGTTTCTATCAACAAGAATATAAGTAATTGAATTGGTTTTATATATATAAATAACTTTGTGGCAAATCAACAATTATAAAAAATGTGTGTGAAATCATGACTGAGATTCTTTTTTTAAATAATTGGCGGGGCAATCATATTATTTTCATTGTATGCCTACAATCGAGAAAAATGACTCTGTGTGAAATGATTCAAAACATTTAAATATAAAAAATACACAAAAAATGCACTTCATTATGTAATTTTTTTATCTAGTAAATATTTTACCAAATAAAACAATAACTCTAGAAGTATTGTAATAATTATGATTAGGTACCTGTTATTCCCCGAATACTAAAATCCGACATTTTAATTTTACGCTCTTTTTAAACTAATGTCAACAAATCAGATTATTCGGTAGGGATATTATGTATACTGTCAAAGGATTAGATATAATAATACAGATTATAAGAAATTACTTGCGAAAATAATATGAAATACTTTTTAGCTGATTCGCAGAACGTGGCTTGTATTTACCGATACCATTCGCTATCAAGCATAATAGTCATTATAATTTAACCTAACCCAAACCAAAACCTAATGTAAGTAACGGATGCCTTTTTGCTTTTTTGTCTTACAAAATATGAAAAAATAAAAAATGTATCCAAATACAGAAGTCCACAAAAAAAATTTCGGAACACTACTTGCACTTCGATTCGGTTCTATTGTCTCTCTGGGCGCAAATTCAAGATTCTCATGTCAGTTTTCATTATTTCTGTAATCAAATAATAAAAAAAGTAACATTCAGTTTTTATAATAGTTATGAGTATTTATGTTGAACGTACTTTGTTAACACAGCGCTTGTGAACAAAATACCATGACGATTTTCCGTATTATAATATAAGTCGTAAAAATTAGTAATTATATGTATATATATATATACATACAAAGTTTTAAAAGGACTTTTAAATTGACATTTTCAACTATTGTTACAAGCATCAAGATGTCGTATGAAGGCATATCGGAAGCGGAGGTGGATGCAATGCCGGACCGGCTTGCGGAGACATTCAGCGGGATGAAAGTTCTCATAACTGGAGGCACTGGATTCATGGGAAAGGTGCTGGTGGAGAAACTGCTCAGGTAATTTTACTCACTGTCTGTACATTGGATAATTTTTACTGTAAACTAATATCGATAATAATAGCTAGACATTTGCGAGAGTACATACAGCCTCTGCTTTGGTATCTCTCTTTAAAGAATGTTTGCATTGCATTATTTCTTTTGGTACGTAGTAGACACACAGGACATCAAGCACTTCAACCTAGTTTTTAGGCGCAGTAACAAACATATTTATGACTGATCTTAGTGAATCAATAATATTAGTAGGTACTTATTAAACCACTGTGGGCTTATAAATATAAAATTTTCACATCCACGATGCTATTAATATGAAAATAATATGTTAAAACTATTACTTAGTATAGTTCAAATCAAACAGCAAATAGTTAACACTTCGTTCATATCAAATTACGTTATTTATTAATTCAATTTAGCAATATTATATAATATAATAGGTACATCGATATTTTATTATATTTTTTAAAGACAATATGTTTATTATTTGTTTTACATCTAAAATATACGTGAATCTTTTTTCCAAATACAAAACATGCTTGTATTAAATACAATCGCCGCAATACTTCCCACGCTGTTATTCATTTTTTATTTAAAATATTTTTTTCTAGAAATGTATTTTTTTTTCAAATGACAATAGTGTTTATTTCCGTTGCCGCTATTTTATGTGCGTCAGAATGTGGAGTATTTTTTTTTATGTTTTCGAAGTCATAACGTGTGAATGTTCGAAATTTAAAATAATGACTGACCAGTCCCTACTCCATTCCTAACGAAATATGAGTTGGTACCTAAGTAAAAGGTAGTTATCTTCAAATTATCATATCGTGGAAGTTTACACCATTACGTACATACGAGCGACACCGGAAACAAATATTTGTGACCAGTTAAACGTCGTGTTTTTTTTTTCACAGAAAATGTGCGGATATCGGCCAGATAATCCTCGTGGTTAGGACGAAGAAAGGAAAAACGCCAAAACAAAGACTGGAGGAGATGTTAAACGATGCTGTAAGTGCTCTTTTATCTCGTACCTATAGATTTATTACTTATAATATACAGGTACTTATATATATCTCGCTACACTCTTAAAATCTAAATTACGTTTCTACCCTTCGGAAGTAATGCTCACTAACGGGTACTGTTTATACTCAAAGGTACTCGTGGGTAGAAATTCTACTTAAGGCTATAATCTCTCATTATATGTAGGGTATATAAGGAAAATTCAATACCCTGCCTCCACAATAATATTTAGGACATAATACAACAATCATTGATGAACACAGCTATATGGAAATGCATACTACTAAAAGAGCCATCGATTGTAGTCTTTATCGGTTTTATTCTATTCATTTTGAGTGGTACACGACGGTGACTGCGTGGTCAGCTGCCACACGAACAAGGCCATAGTCGCTGGCTTACATACACTATCACGCAGGTATTGCGAATTTCACTCGTATTTAAAAATTACTTTTCATGCGGAATAATAATTTAAAAAAATGGTGTGCCATTTGTCGAATGGTTTCAAAAATTTAGAAGCGTAGAAAGTGGTTGTTTTTTAAGATGTACGTGTTCGCTGTACAGATATAGGGCCCTTGCTGAAAATTGGTCAATATTTGCTGGCAATGATTGGCTTTGGAGTTAGAAGTTGTGGATTCGATTCCCGTCCAGGCATTTTTTTATTGGTGTAGCAGATATATTGAGGTTATTTATATATATGTATGTTTATCACTTGTCTAGTGCCAAGACTAGCTTTGTCTGGTTAAGAATCAGATCGAGAGTCCCTCCGCAGTTATTTTTTATGGTTACGACTCCCCAAGGGATTTGGTCTAAACAGCTGATAAAAGCCCTCCTACAGACTACAGACCCTTGAGCAGCAAGTATAAAATACCACAGTCGAGTAAAGCCTTCGAAGCTGAAATAATGTATCAATAAGAACGGATTTTGAAGGATAAATTCTTAGGAAAACTACTACTACAAACAAAAAATGTATTTCAACAAAAAGTCCTATTTTGCTTAAGACAATGATGTTTTCCTGTTTGCGTATGAACGTCATACTAACAACTTCCATTTTAGTGCTTCACCTGTGACCCATGACCGTGGAAATATTTTAAGACTTTGTTTTCACTAAAAGTATGTATGTAATAAGAAGTGTCATTACCACCATTAACATAGATAGATTAAGCAAGATTATTATTATTATAGGATAGTATCAAAAACCATATCTGTTCGTAGTTGGTGCAGTGTTATACTGCAAAGGAGCTATTATTATTCCTTTGGTTCCGGATGACGTCATGACTAGAAGCTGTCATAGATAACAATGCACAGGTTAATACAGCTCATTATGTAATTATCTTCTTATACTCAAATTAACCCTTTAACGCACAACAGTTTACTGGCCAGTTAATGTTTGGCCAGTTTAATTATGGGCTGTCCTATAAAGGGTTAAACATAAAATAAGGTAATCCCCCCCCCCTTCGCAAACCACTTCTTATATCTAACCAGTAAAATTAAAAACCATTAGTGTTACAACGTCACATCTTACTTTGTGATTATTTTATGACCACATTTTCCTGTTTATTCTCATCAGCATCCGTCCTCCAGATTTACAAATTAATATAACAATGCCATCTGTGTAAGCACGTACCATTGTTTAATGACCTTCGATTGACCTTAAACACACATGTATCTCTATTATGTCGTTCATCTCGTACACCGTTCACGTAAGATTTTAATTATCAGATTCTATCCAGTTTCGTAGTCTGATAATGCTAGTGTGTTTTGGTTTAGAGTGGTGCAAGGGTCTAATGTTCAATTCCGCATGGTTGAGATCTTTAATTTTAGATTTGTTTTGTAATATTTAACATTACTTGCTATTGTTGTCAGAGAAAAAAATTTAAAAATCAACACATTATTGAGATATATGCAATGTTTTTTAAGCTGTGTAAGTCCACAGATCCGGAAGTTGATTAGCGTGGGTGTCTGTGTGTTTAACTTTTTTCATTGTTAGAGAAAAAAACCACTATAAAAGTTCTCTTGAAATTAAATTCAGTTTTCAAAACAAGTGAACACACAGAGATTTGAATATAAACTTTACGTTCCAAGCGAATATACGGAAATGAAGAACCAATAATATATTCAACTACCGTCATTCCGAGCATTCAATTTGAAATGCGTTCCAAATTCGAATCAGGAATGTTACCAGTTACCACCAACTGTGTGTTAAATATATATATATACGAGTATTATGTCTAATGGCAACATGAACACGAACCGGTCGAGCGGTGTGCTGCGAGTGTGCAAGCTCTTTCGCCACACCCCTGCAGCGCGTTGCAATGGTACTGCACTTTCACAAGATGCACTATCTCACGATGCAGCATGACGAACTAATGCAACTGCAAGAGTAATTAGCACTTTTATGCGGATCAAGGTTTTGATTACAAGTGCAAGAAAATTTTAAGTATATTTTCGATGTGTATCTTTGACCAAAGTATCGAAATAATAATTCCTCGTCATAAATCCAGCCTCAGCGGAGCAGTATGTATGCCCTTTAAAATTGCACTCCACATTATATGATATGTGCCATTTATTGTCTGTGGCCACGGAAGTGTTCCCACCACACTAATAAAGTATTTAAAATAAGTTGTTATCGAAGCGACTGTCAAGGGGATTTACAGTTTATTAATAACTTAATTAAGAAATTTGTTAAAAACTTCTTTGTTACAGATGAAATAACCAACTAATTCCAATAATGCACAGTAGAAATTAATTATTTTTATACAATTCAATAGATGTGGCAATTAAATTGAGCTAAAGTTATGTCCGCAAAGTAACGCTTGATTTGCTTAATTATAGAAATTTAGCATTCAAATTAATTGTATTTCAGAACATTTGCGTGTTATTCGTTAATCATAGTGGGATCTAAACGTAACTCGTGAAAAGTCATTGTGTACTACACTTCTCTACCTACCGCTTCGGGGGATTATAGCCGCGATGTTACGTTTATATTATACGTTCTATCGAAAACAGGGTGAGCCTATTTCTACACGCCAGTAAGATATTCAGTATCCAAAATATCCACTAGAAAATGTAAGTTACAAAAATCCAATAGTACCTGATCTCTCGATCAGCAGTCGCGCTTGCAACCACTCGACCCAAGAGACACTAAGTAGGAATTTCAATTGAAGAAAAACCTAATGGTAACCGACCCAGCGTTCGAACCCGAGCCTTCTTGCTTAATAGTCACACTTGCAGATGTAAAAAACCCAGCACACTCAAAGACCTGAAGCAACTTCAAACACGCGTTTTCGCAGAAGTCACGCCTCGCTGCTCATTACGCAAAACTTCTCGCTGCGCGCTGCCCTGGATATCGGTGACAGCAACAAACATATGCGTCATCGAGAAACACGCACAGAGCGGCGTATTGCAATAGGCACCGCCTATGACATGGTGACAACCGCCGAAAGACGCGGCATATTGCAATAGGCACCGCCTATGACATGGTGACAACCATCGACAGACGCGGCATATTGCAATAGGCACCGCCTATGACGTGGTGACAACCATCGACAGACGTAGCATATTGCAATTGGCAACGCCTATGACGTGCTGACATCAGTTTTTTAGATGAACAATAGCGCAGTACATCTTAGTAGGAAATCATGTACCTACACAGTGCTCGCGGGGCAGTACGACCAGTATGCTGTTTCGTGAAGCAACTGCTACTAAAACAATTTGTGTTCCGGTACGAACCGATTATACATAGAAACAAGTCTGTGACTAGCTCCTAATAAGGCAGATAGGTACCAGGATTAACTTGTACGAACTAAATTAATGTATTATAATAATCCTATTCTTGAAGTAACGAAATTACGAAATTTTGGGAACTTAACTAAGACATTGTAACGTTGCACTGACCTGTCTTGTCCCCTTGACCTTGTTCGTATAATATTTTTCGAAGCCGGGTACACGTTTCCAAGTGCGGCGGCAATGATTCGCTCCTTGTGACTGCTCCTTGCTCATCCGTATAAAAAAAAATGTCGATGCTCCATTGTGGGAACGTAGTGGGTCGAGAAAGATAATGTAGCCATAAAGGAATAGATAAATTATGAAACCGACCCCATTTTGAAATATTCGTTCAAAACTTGTTTACTCCCATCGCATTTTCATACGACAGATGTATATACATATTTCATTTTTAAATTACACTGTGTTTAAATTTTCACGCGTAAAACATTTTATTTTATTAATTGTTATATTTTTGTACTTATTATAGTAGTCGACATTCGATTCTTACTTCACCTTTGTACAAGTAAATATGCA
>DWDT01005343.1:0-10493 GCA_018245595.1 Microceris scylla
ATATTTTTAGATTCAGTTAATTTTCTATGGTGTGTACAGAACAGATGTTCATAATTATAATAGAAGAACAAAACAATGTGACAACCTCGTTGTCTGAGTGTTCGCCCCCCACTCTGGGGGTAGCACATGTAAATGCTCGAATACACATGTAAATTGAAGAAAAAGTTACGTTCGTTTCTAAATTGAGATATTATTTACCCTAGTAGTAGAGGAAAACAAGCGAACAGAAAACGAATTATCGAACGAGCGGTTTATCTTAAATAATGTTGTTAGGTCTGTGATGCGGTTGGGATGGATGGACCGTTAGTGTGATAAAAAATTAGATACCATTGATTACAAGGATCCGATATAAACTTCGTACATTTTAATGTATGTATATCCAACCTTATGAAAACGGAAATCTACGTCCAAAAGAAAGATATTGATAATAAAATATAGTATCTAACTATTTGATACTTCGATACTTCGGAACTTAGGACATATTTGATAAATATCTTTAAATTTAACTATATTATCAACTAAAAACTTTGTTAAATCCTTGCTTAGTTACTTAATATATAATCAAGGGAAAGTTTAATTTAATTAAGTTATCGTAGATTTCGGAAAATGAGGCAAAATGTTATCACTACTATTAAAACGATACATATTACAATTCAAATCGATATAATGCAATACATCGTATACATTCTTTAAATTCTAAAATTATAGAATTACATTATGAGTATTGCAGAGTAAAAAGATTAGTAGACATTTTAAAATATTTCCCCGGACAACGCTGCCGTGGGTAAAACTGTTATTAACGCGTGTGATGATAAGGTTTCTATAAATTGTATACTTTGATAACCTTTCTTTTCTTTCAAATAACTTCTCTACAATGATGTTGTCTCGTAGAAATCGCTTTATTAGTGTACAGACCGCCTATTGCTCCTACCCGACTTTCCTAATTTTATTGTGTTATGTTTCTCTTATATAGTCCGTAGTTGAGTGTTTTTCATTGTACTGAATTGAATCATAAACGTTATTATTCATCGCGATACTAATATTACTAAGGGTACAAACCGGATAGTTGCGCCGGACGGATACTTGCGTCAGGTTCGAGTTCACCCTGTTAGGCTTATCGATCGTGTTAGAGCTTGATCATAATCGGAAGTTTCCAACACAGAAGCCTTTTGAGGCCTGTGTGTGGAGAGCTTCCCCAGCGAACTTCTTCGCCGCACAAGTCGTTGGAGTAGACGCACGTATTTTTTCCATGCGAGCAAAAATCTTCCGCGGCGAAACTTTTAGGAGTAGGAACGTTGAAATTATATTGATAAGTAATATCTATTTAATATTTTTATTGCGCATTCAGGTTACAGCATGATTTTTGTTTCTTTGCATGCATTATGGTTTATATTACACTGTTAATTACGGTTTTTCCTATATAGCTTTTATTTATATCGCAAATAGAAAAGGCAAATATCCGTATCAAAAAGTCAATAGGGCAACTGTCCCCTATTGACTTTTGCGGATAGTTTCTCTAGGGGCAACTATCCAATAAATAATAAGGCATTACTTAGCAATAAATAATCAAACTGTTTAATTACAATAAGTTGGTTTCTGTCTGAAAAACACATGCAGAGGCGTTTATGCGCACATAAAGCATGTATCCCCCGAAGTATTTTCAACGTTAGGTTACTAAACAAGATTTACTTAAAATAAATATTATCAATAGTTTGAAAAATGGGCTAGTACAGAAGAGTAATGTCCTATGTTTCGATATATACTTTGAATAACACATTAATACGTTACGTTATGTTACGGAACACATTAATAAGTATATATAATGAATAACAGAGCCTTTTTGAAAAGCAGCGCAACTATCCGGCTTTTACCCTGTATGATGTACGAGTAAGACCCAAAATTATGTATGTTCGAAATTGAATAGATTAACCATTTACGGAACGAAGTCTGTCTGAAGGAATAAACTATTAAATAGTAAACGACCTTGAAAACTTATTTACTTACAAATATAGCATTTGTGATAACCAAGAACGATACGTTTAGAATCACTTGATGTTTATTAACAACTATGATAAACATTTGTACACGAATAAAAGAAACAAAAAGTAGGCTGAGAACGAAAACAATTAAAATGTACTCCATCTGTGTGATTGATTTTGATTTAACCCTTTTTACATAATGAAAATTTGAGGTAATACATAAATTATAATTACTTACTATATTTATTTTAAATACTTATACTCTCTCGTAAACAGTAAAATGGCAACACAAAAACGCTTAATAGGAAGTAATACCGCAAAGTGCTTTTAAGTGCCTCCAATATTTTTTCAACCAAAGGGTACTAAGCTTCTTAGCTTGACATTATTTAACACGGATTACGTAACCATTTTAAATGCCTTTTCATTAACAACAAAATGCTCTTCCATTTCCAAAAGTTTTAAAAGAATGGGACATTTTGACATTTACATTGTACCGACTATTTTAAAAAAAAGTTTTTCAAGCCTAAAAGTAAATCGAAGTGTTTTTCTTAGGGAATTAAAAGTATTTTATATTATCAACAAAACTGATTTTCGTTTACTAATTATGAGAAGGTTATTGCTGTCATTAAGTAATTAATTATGTATATACCTATGTTGCAAACTATAAACATGCTGGTCGGGTTATCACTTAAAATTTTTTTGACATGAATCTTTAAAATATATAAAATAACGATAATTAATTGTTTCGTTTGTTACAGATCCGATAATGATGACCCTGAAGCCCATTCTTCTTTTAATAATTATTACTATATCGGTTCAACAAATTCGAACAGCTGAAGACAAATACCTTAGATATGTTAAAGATGGCTGCTTTTTACGCGGCGAAGCATTATCTTGCGTGAAATATAAAGCATTGAAAATAGCTAAGCGAACGATATTCGGCGACACGAATTCCAATGAGACGATAACAGCAAATCACATGATCAGCTTCATACCTTTGGATGAAGATACTATAAAACAGCTGAGGGTTACAGAAGAATTGGAGTTAATACCGAATGAGCCCAGAAGTTTCTTCTCCGAGTGGACGGAGCTAGCGAAATACTTTGTGAGTCTGGTGAAGGAATTCTTCAGAATGAAAGGGTTGAGAGTCAACCTCCCGGAAGGTGCGAGAACGATTGAAGAACAGGATAACGATGATGGTAAGTCTATATTTATACATTATGATGATGTCTACGTATAAATTTACATACATACATATATCCCGGTTATTCCTTGTACGTACAGTACAATTTAACATTGAACTGAGGAAACCAAATGCCTATTTTAAAACGCAAGTCAAACGCTCCAACTCAGAAAAAATATATATTCCCATACATGTAAGCAAAGTACTTATATAAACATATTTACTTTACGGGGATTCACACTTATAAATTGTCTATATTGATATCCAATCATTGTAATTTCAGCATAATCTATCGTGTCCCTAAAACTCTGGTGTATTAGATTACATAGAAATCGTTTTAATTTAAAGTTTTATTTGTCACACTTTCCCATTACAAATCATACTGTTTTGTTTTTTTAAATTGCGCTTTGAATCCAACTCGGCGATTTTCATGAAAAAGTTAAGTTCATTACAGTCATTATGTATTCAATACTAGCTTCTACGGGTACTTGCGTTTGCATAGAACCCCATTATCCCATATTTCACTCTTTTTGGCGATGATGTAAAGAAATAATTGTAAGCGGCTGGCATGCCTCTACTTTTGTATTATTTATCTCTACAAGAAATTAAAAAGGAAACCTGAACAAGCCTTTTTGTGCTTTTGAGGGATACAGTGTTTCTAAAAGAAATTTATCATCAGCTTATCTCAGTCCACTGCTATACATAGGCGTCCCCACAAGGGGGTTTATGCCCGTAATGTCCACGCTGGGCATGCGGGTTGGAGATCGCAGGGCACAGCTTGTCGCACCGCCAACGCTGCTGCCCGCCGGCGGCAGGGCATTTAGCCGTGCCTGTTTAGGCTGCGCTATATCGCAATCAGCTGGTCGCCAGAGCCTCGTCTAAAAGCAATAACATTAATTAATAAATAACTAGCATTAATATTACTGCGTATAAGTACATACATGTTTTTACTATTGTGTACAATTTAAAATGTGTTGTAGGGCTTATATTATATTGTCCATGAATATAAATCATAGTTAGTACCTCAAAACATACCTGATAAATATATATGAACTAGAGGCCCTGCATGGGTCGAACTACGAATGTAATTTATCACATTTTTAAGAATCAAGCGTTACCGAGGTTAAATCAAAGTTCAAAGGGATTAAATCAAAGATTATGTCTCTATAAATATTTACTATTGTACTGTTTAATCACATACTACTGTGTGTCTGGTGTTAGCAATATTGAATTATTTATTTACTTTATGGACTTGTAAATTAAATCAATAAATTGCACCCGTTCTCTACATAAAGCCTAACTATGCTTAATCTAACACCCCTCTGTGCACGCAATATTAATAAAGGTATATAAATAATTTTCGTTATTATTAAGCATACTTTACTAGCTTTTGCCCGCGGCTTCACTCGCGTGGAATTTGGTCTGTCACATAAAGTTCATGGACACGGTTCGTGTATAGCATTTTTAAACTCATGATGATAAGTTGGAACTAAATTTTCATAATTAAATTATATCCCTTCAATGAATTGACCAATTTTAATTATCTACTTGAAATTATCTCGATAATTAACAATTTTAATGTTAGAAGGATTTATATTATCACTGCTATATATGCTGCGGTTAATAACGTGTAAAATATAAAAACGCTTTTTACAGCTTAGCTGTTATTGACAGATATATCTCCTCGCGAACTTTAAATATACCTAACCAAACCGCCCCGTACCCCGCGCGGCTCGTCCACCGCTCACGCAAGCACCCCGCAGCTGCTTCCCCGCGTGCTTTCCATTCTATGAGTGATTTACCGTTGTGGCTAATTTTGAATCTATGATGTCTCCTAAAGTTTTAATTATAATGATGTACTGTAAAGTACACTATTAATATAAACTATTAATATAATGCCAAATGTGACTATTATATTTATTTTGATACGGATTAATACCGAATTGGAGAAAAAACATAACAATAACCCGATAAATGTAAATTAATTATATTAAAATGATTACTGTGGCTTAATATTTATAGATAAACATATACCATGGCAGACTTTCTTCGAGGTTTTTTAAGGGATAATGTTTATGTAGAATTTTTTTTTATTTATCTCATAAGGTTGAGCCAGCGCACGCCGTGTAAGCGTCCAGGAAGCCCATTTTCGGCGGCCTTTTCGTAAAACATGGAAATTCCTGGAAACATTTAAAAACATGAAGAAAAAAGCATCATTTGTTCATCCTAAGATCCTCAAATATCTCCATATGAAAATTAATCACAATCGATCCAGCGGTTTGGCCGTAACGACGTCACAGACAGACAGGCAGAGAAAGTTACTTTAGCATTTATAATATTAGTATGGATATGCTTCCATTTTTTTTCAGTTAATTATTTTATTTATCACAGACTATTTAATACAATTTGACATAGGCCTGCTTGTCCAGCAGTGGACTGAAATAGACTGATGATGTCGATAATGACAAATACAAGTGGCCAAATTATCTATTAATATTCCTTACGTCAATTATTTCCTATAAATAGATACTGCGGTAACTCAACCTGATTGTATTAGTATCAGACGGGTCTCGGACGTGCGCAGTAATATAACGGCCTCCATTAATTACTGGACATGTTTGATTAGGAACATGGCAAATTAAGGAGAGACAATATTTTCGTCCAAAATACTCAAACTATAAGCGAACGTACAGTTCAGCAAAATGTATTATCAAATAAAGTGAGAACTGCCGCACTAAGAGTAAATCTCAATCGGACAACCCCGAAAAACGTACGTGAGATAAGCCGGTAAATATAATTATAAGTGTATGTGTTTATAACTCACAGACATTTAATAATAAAAAGGCAAATGCCGTCATAGTTTTCTAGGTAGTATAAATTATGGCTTCCGATACCAGGTACCCGGGTTTCGATTTCTCAGACGGGTTCTTCTTACTTCAACTTCTAAGGAACATAATTATATATAGTTACTAAATTTACGTCTCTGAAACTCCCCCATCAGGTTTCTGAATATTTGAAGTCTGCTATACCACCAATGGGCAATGTTGTAAACTATGGTCTTAAACCTTTTCATATTTAAGAAAAACCAGTGTGTATCGGTGGAATACTATATACACAGTGGATGATGTTGACGATAATGACCCCAAAATTTTATTCCGGGCTAGTTTTAAGGTTTACGATAAGGTATAGATGTACCTATATAGTTATAAATAGGTGAACAACAAAATACTTGCTACGGTTATTTCCGCACATTGAAATAGTAGTATGAATTAATTACCACGAAGTTAGGCTAGTTATTTCCCACTCGTTTAAAAGTAACTTGCACGTTTTGAAACACATTTGTTACTTTGGTTAACTAAAAAAACAACGATGACAAAGAAAAATATGTTATACATATATGTATTAGCTCAATGTCGTTAAAAGTAAATCGTATAATTATTATAATGTATGAAATATGTTAACCAATATATCTTTATAAATATAAGTAGGTATATACATATAGGCATTTACATATGTTTATAAATATAAATAACACAATGCTGTTCAATGAAATTATTGATGGTTTTTTACAATTTCTCAGTGAAATCAATCAATAAATAAGTTTTATTTAATCTTAGACTCATTTCGCATTTAAAATTAGTTATCACAATCAGAAACTTGACCTAAATTCATTAGATATTACAGATTACTTGCACAAAACTTATCAAATATTTGTCTGTAGGATATCAAGTATAGACAGCCCAACAGGGCCATGCGGAGACTAAGATCAATCCTAAAAATAGTCTTACGTTATTTAGGTACGATTTAAATTTATTCGGTTTTCAATTTCAACAAAGAAATGGGGTAGCACAACCAGTTGCGGTCACCCGCACGCCACAGTCGACAAATAGAAAGTAGGGTCACATTCGCGTGTTTATTACACGATAGTCGCTTTCTCAAAGGTCATAGGTGATTACACCCTACTAACTGGACAACCATTTCCGAATATATATTGAAGTTCTCGTGAAACATAAATATGTGTAACGAACTTTGTTGTATCCAAATGCATAGTAGTTGAATTAAAAAAATTTTTTATCATTATATTTCTCGCAACAGCCATGTTCATCTCATTATAATAATCAGAAAGCCATTATATACATACATTTATATTAAGTATTACAGATTGCAGTTATGATGTTTAGTATAATTTATTCGATAACTAATTCGGCAACAATGTTTTTAACATTTATTTTCGTAGTAAAATATATTACTACATAGGATGTTTATGGATATATACGTAGATATATAATAGTATATACATATATGTTGACTGCCTCGTTGGTCGTGTTGATTGCAAGTGCGACTGCCGATCGGGAAGTCCCGGGTTCGATTCCCGGGTCGTACACTACAAAAATGTTCTAATTTAGATTTTCTAGTAGTGGTTCGAAGTCTGGATATGTGCCCGGTGAGACTATTAAGTGTAACACTGATTTACGTCTACAGCTAATTCTGGTTTCGATGAGGCTGATTGGCGAAATATCATTTGACCATACATGTAGCAATTAGGTTTATGAATAACTGTAACCATATTCGAATAACAAGTCATAAGACTGATAATGTAGTATTTTTTCCAATTGTATGGAAACCTTTCTGGAATGAAGGTTTCCAAGTTGTACATAAATTGGAACAGATTGGCGATTGATCTTTTTTTTTGCGGTAATAAATAATATTGAAACTCACAGCTTTTGTTCGAGTCATAAAATTTAATTATTGCTACATTTTTAGAGCCAAACATCAAAGTAGGCTTTGATTTAAGATTATTAGGAATGCTCGAAGAAACAATTGACGAATTTAATCAATCGGTTTGGTGTTTTTAAAGTGATCGTGAATAATAAACATTTATTCAATATTATTCGGTAAGTCTATTATTTTTTACAAGCGGATGTTCGTCATGTTCATGTATTTGCAATTAAACATTGAATGGAGCCCGTTGAATTTATATGACTTTAATATTTACTGTGAAGCTTTTATTATAAAGTTATAATAGACTGCCTTATAGATCGAGCGGGTCGCAAGCGCGACTGCCGATCGGGAGGTCCTGGGTTCAAATTCTGAATCGGGTACTATTGGATTTTTCTAATTTAAGATATCTATTAGCGACTGGGAGTCTGAATCCGGTGTATGGCAATAGGTTCACCACCTACTCCATGGGACGTAAACGTAACTGGTGAATCGTGGGAGAGTACTACACTCCTCTGCCTACCCCTTCAGGGATTACAGCCGTGATGTTACGTTTTTATAAAAAAGGATGCATTTTGTGCCTAATATTAATCTTTCAAAAAGTCATAATATGTTGTGGCAGGTTAGAAATAGCACTCACACAAAATAAATGAAATATAGATAACATGACAGTTACGTAGCAAAAATTTAATATTTGCTAGTATTAATGGTTACTTGTAACATATTTTAAATGCAATCAGTTTGTAAACGTTACGTACAATTTATAGCAGCGATATTTAAGCGTTCCGTATTTTAACAACCACTAAAATGACCTCGTTAAGAATATCGACGACATTATCAGGTTATTAATGCTCAACTATACCTACTATCATTATCATTTACACCCCCTTTAGAAATCTTTGTTAATTCAAATGACATAAATATTTTCGTAAAGTTGACTTTTTTTCTAACGCTGTCCACTGCTTATAATAATGCAATTTTGCTATTTGAAATTTTGTTAACGTTTTTCAACAATAACTGGCTACATCTGAAGATTAATGTGAAAAATTTTAATGCTAGGGTATTATATCTACCTTGAATTCGCATCGTAAATTAAAAGTGCTTTTATTTCCGTTTGTGGTAGAAATATGTTACTTGCAGCGCTGCAGCTTTACCTATTCTGTTGGAGAATATGAGCTGGTCCAACACACAGATAAATGAACACGAAAAGAAACATTGTTGCAATACCGTAATGTCTAGCCATGTGGCGCAAGAGGCTAGCATTCGACGTACGTTTCGAGACTATTTCATTATTCGGAAAAATTTGTACGAAATACAAGAATTATAAGACAACATGCATACATTTAGACATATATAGGAACTACTCAGATAAACGCCGCATTTCATCATCATCTTCATCATCATCATCATCATCATTATCAGCCTATCTCAGCCCACTGCTGGACATAGGCCTTTCCAATTACACGCCACTGAGTTCGATATTCAGGTCTTCGCATCCAACCACTTCCAGCCACTTTGCGTATATCGTCACTCCACCTTAAGGATTCACCGCTTAAACTTCTAAACGCATAGCAGCTGTTTAATGAAACAAAAAGTAACATCAAGCTCATGTCACACAATTAACTGCAGCCGCGAAAGTGCTTTTGGACCGTAAATTGAGTGTCAGTAAACAAAAAAGATGTGCTCCACTTGTTTTCCTCGATCAGAGCACACTTAATAAATTTTATCGTCTCGCTTATTTACTAAATTAGGCTTACATACTAATCGGTTGGAAACCCTAGGTAATTTACAAGAAATTATTGGTTATGTAATGTTCGCCCACAGCCTGCTTAGTACTTGCGTAGTACTTTACAGACAATTTGGACGATGCGTCAGAAACAAACAGGTTTATTGTTTATGGCATATTCTTTTAAAAAAAAATATTTAGCTTTATACATATTATGTTGATTACTTTAGAAATATACAATTACCTTGCAAGGTTTGGTAAAAGCGTTTATGTTAATTTAAAAATCACTACAAGTTAAAATATAAAATATGCATAATAGGGTTTTTTAATTTGACTCATCATTGCTTTCAACTTCGAGGTAAATGTTCGATTTATCGGACCGACCTCGATCTGCAAACAAATTGAATTTCTGAACCGTGCAATTAGCTGTAAACTTAATAAGTGTAAAAGAAGAACTGATACGGATTATAATAATTCGACGTGAAACTGATTACGATGTTGCTCTAGTTAATAATGAACTCAGTGGAATAAACTGGTTAGCGACAGCTGAGAGGCGCGGACCGATGGTACATTTCAGAGGAAGGAGTATTGCGGCTCGCGGTTAGTGCGGATAATGGGTTAAATCACGTTACTCTCGTTGTTTGTTCGATCACATCAAATCATTTAATAATAAATCATCAGAAATATTCGTTTAAATACAATAAGTTTTTGTACGTCGTTTGTCGTTTAAATACAATTGACTGCCTCGTTGGTCGTGTTGGTTGCATGTGCGACTGTCGATCGGGAGGTCCCGAGTTCGATTCCCGGGTCGAACACTACAAACATTTTTAATTTAGATTTTCTAGTAGTGGTTCGGAGTCTGGATATGTGCCCGATGCATGGCAAT
>DWDT01005344.1:0-10492 GCA_018245595.1 Microceris scylla
ACATATCCAGACTCCGAACCACTACTAGAAAATCTAAATTAGAAAATTTTGTAGTGTTCGACCCGGGAATCGAACCATGGACATCCCAATCGGCAGTCGCACTTGCAACCAACACAACCAACGAGGCAGTCATTCTATTATATTAAAAAATAAAAATACAATGTCAAAGGTTAACATAGAAATCTATATAGACATTGAGTACTTGAGAAACATACAAATAGAATATTTTCGTCTAAAGGGTAAAAAGTCTTGGAGCAATAAAGGAAAGGAAAGAGACGAGAAAAACTCGACAAGTTCAATGAATACAATGAAGTCGTACTCCGTCAAAATATTTCGATTCGCGAACACTAATGAATACGGAATCGAGTTTTCCTCCAGTTGGCCGGATTAATGGACTAATTAGGGGGGAAAAAGAAACGTTTAGACGCTGAGACGCCGACACTTGTTGGGGCAGGTCCGGGACCATTTTTACGTCACTTTTTAGCTTTCTTCCAAGAAGTACGCCTGCTACGACTTGGTCACAGTTTCTCTGATATTGTGCCGCGGGAAACATTGAATGTGGAAAACCTTTAACATCTAAATTACTGTGGGAAATAGAGTTTTTAAGTCACACATAACAAACAGCGTTTTAAGAAAAACCGTTTGAGTAAATACTATAAATTGTACAGATGAATTAAGTATTTAGAAGAAGAGTTTTATGAGTATATTCTCTATGGTGTGAAGGTGCAAGAAGTTTTATTTGTAGATTAACGATTTTGTTACAAATTTTCTTGTAGTTTAGTCTTTTGGCGATTTATAGTTTAAATTTATTGTATAACTGTCTCTTACGTAATTTATAGTGATAATACAGAATATCTACAGCAAAAAAGCCGTTTCATTGAACTTATAAAGTTTTGTAGATGTGCTATACATTACCTATATACAACATATTTTTTGAAGTTTTATTCTTTTCTGTCATTTTCACAATATTTGTTTCTTATAGAATCTAATGTTCCAATCATCTAATATTTTCTTATTTGCTTCTTCATGTAAAGTAATACGAAAAATTAAAGGAATTCCAATATATTTGGTATACGTATGATTTTGGCATTCACACTTCGGCTAATGCTTTCAACAGCCAATACTCAAGAGGAGTATAATCATGTTCCCGCGAACATTGCCGCTTGAAGCAATCATAATGAATATTTTATTTTATCATAGCGGGCTCGCTTCCCCCCTCCGCGCCGCGCCACCCCCCCGCAGCCATGAACTTGACACCGAGCGAAAAATTAGTTCACAAGGCGAAAGTGAACTTTGTACAGAGTTTGCACTTTTTGAACCAACCTAGACGGAGATAAAAGAACGTCGACCGACTCGCGTCTCACTAAGCTCGCTCCGAACCGATATATCACTCCTATTTATCCACCCTAGCGCGCAAATAAGCGATCATAATATCCTCTCATTCAATATTAAAACTATATCACTAAAGTCGCTGCTAATTAAGTCCTGTATAACCTCTTAAAGTTACGTTTAAGCGTCATTCCGCTGCGGGGAAAACCCCCTATGTGGAGCAGTTCAAAAAGCACAGGAGTGAAGCTACTTGTAAATTAACATACTTTGCTCAAAGCTACCAAACTAACCGCGCACGAGAGAAAAAAATCTAACGTATTTCACGCATTCACTCAGTGTATGAGGCTAATTAAAAAAGTACAGAGGTTGGTTCCGCGAGTGGCGTAGTTCCGCTACTCTCCGCTAGGTAGCGCTTTTCGCTTTGACGAGTCTTGGGGGTTTTTGTAGGCTCGGGGCATGTTTGTGAGGTTTCATTTTTTAATGAGGTCGTGTATTCGGGTTTGTGCGATGGGGATTGCGGGGCGGCCCGCGCTTTGTGCGAGCGATAAGCGCCACGAGTCCCAGTTAGGTGTGCGACGCAAAGGAAACGACTGCCAGCGAGCCCGTTGTGTGCGTCGATGAAAGAGTTACGTTTAGTTTGCTTTTCGTTTATTAACGTCGCTCCCCCGTCAAGTTTAGCAGGGTGGACGTTTAAACCGACCCTCCCGCTGCAGATTATTCCGTTGCTGCCACGTGTCAGATATGCAAGCCTATCTACCTCGCCATAGTAATTTTTGATCGTCTACAGAAAGTGTACAATATACCTATGATTCTAAAGGTCTGTTCACAATATTTTTTAACATTTTTTGCTACATTTTATGTAACATTTAAAGATGGCGATGATTTCATTTATTATTCTTCTTTCGATGCCAATTATTGTATTGATCGCTTATGATTATTTTTACCAAATTAAACTTTAATGTACACTTTAAATTGATACACAGAGTTGTTCAATTTATTTTAGTCTCATACACAACTATACGGTTTTTATAATAAGTCCTTATAACACATGAATATTGTTATATGATTGTGATTACTCAATTATTTCAGATCATTATTTATGTTATTTACTTTCGCGGCGCGTGTATATTAAACAAAAAGTACCTACTTGCATCTTTAAATTTCAGTTTCAAGTTTATCATCAAATCCTAACTTTAAAATTAATTCTATTTTAAACATATACATATATGTGATATTTCGATCGCTATTAAGTAATGAGCTACATTTGTTAATAGCGATCGAAAGAAAGAAGTTTTTAGAATTCTGGTTTCATCATCATCATCATCATCAGCCTATCTCAGTCCACTGCTGGACATAGACCTATTCTGGTTTATTGAATGCGTTAATAATTAGTAACACATTTACATATCATCATCATCTCATGATGAAGATGATGCGTGTCTTAGTATTCTGCTGAACATAGCCTCCACAAGGGGCGCTTTATCTCATAATACTGGGAATACTGCTCTCTCGCACCACCTACGCTGCTGCTCGTAGTCTGAGCATTTAACAGTGCTTGTGTAGACTGCACCATACTACGACTGGCCGATAAACAGAACCTCACTTTTTGTATAGCGTTTTGTAGTATAGTATTGTAATGCTGTCTACCAGGAGCAGGTAGGTTTAGCTTGAGCTTATAAGTTGGAGCTTGTAGCCTCTTGCGCCGCCAGATGCTCAAACAGATGATTATTATTATTCCGTCACGCCTGGTCCTTTACGCACTAGACAGGAAGCATTGAGCGACAAATATTCTATACTTATTGCCTCGACGTGCTTACTTTATAATAATAAATAATAATTACAAATATAATTACCTGTTTCGAGAAAAACAAGTACGTTATTAAAGATGTAATATTATTACAAATCCTGTATAACGCTTCTGATATCCAGGGTCAATGTTCAGATTAGCCTGTGAACCACATAGAGTAAGGACAACGCAAGTATAAATAAATGTAGTTTACTGTCGTAAAAATTAAACGTAACATTACGCTTGTAATCCTTGAAGGAGTAGACAGAAAATTTTCTAGCAATGATAATTCTTATAGGATTTTTGTTGTTTCGAACTTGATTTTTTTTGTTATCTTGCTACAATATTTGTTATTCATAATATTCAAACCTCTTCTGATTCGTTGTTACAGAATTATGAATTAATAATAATTGTTAAAGTAATATTTATAATATACTTTGCTTATCATATTAGTAAATTTGTAAGCAGCGGGTGTCCAAGCCGTCTCCAAATATGAAATGTAATTTATATTAATTGAAAATAGAATAACAATTTTATAAGTGCAACTTTTTGACTTCAGTTTGTGACATGTAGTTACGCTTGACTTCTCCCTCCCTCGGTAACCGCAGTCTCCATACTTTAATGTAACATTAGTATTTCTACTATGAAGTAATAATTATATGATAGATTTATACTTGATAGTGATTACTTGGTTGTGAAAACGTTAGCGGTTTAAAGCTTTTTATTCGATTTTTTTGGTTTGGCAATTCTTCGCCAGTACAAAAGCACCTTGACTCTATTTTTATGAGCAAAATATATTAACTAACCGGGAACAAAAATGACAAGTAACTGATATTGTTATAGGATTCAAAATTAATTAGTTTTTTCTTCTGTTCAGGGTATTGAATTAAATTTATTTAATTTTTACTAATTAGAGTTCTGGTGGGACTAATCAAACAAGCTAGATGGAATCCATTTAGTTTTTTATTACGTAATTTTTTCTAATAAGAATATCTACACACGAAAAAACTGATATTTCCAATTGTAAGCGGTTTTAATGGTATTGCCTGTGATAAATTATTATATTAAATTAGTTGTGTTCATTTCATTGAAATTTTTTTTTATTATTTATTTGAACCTAATAACATAAAGTCATATTTTTTTATATCTATTGGGCTCCATGTCGTTCTTATTTATTTAAATAATTAGTATTACAAAGTGATTGGCAATCTTTATCAATTATTATGGGTAACAGGTGCGTTCATTTCACAATAAGAAATAATTTCAAAATAAAAATTAAAAAAAATAAAGTTTATCAGCGCAAAATTCTAACTAATATTCACGCCATCTATCCGCGAGTAGCTAGTTCTAAAACACACATGAAGATGCCTCGAGTGTGCATATGTGTCATATATGTCTATGATGTTTGAATTCGGGATTCTCGTAGAATTTTCATATTATTTTTTACTATTCGTTTAATATCACGAAATCCTGTCTGTGAATTAGTTTATATTTATTAATCGAACTTATGTTGTATTCATAATACAATATAATGTCGACTTCTAATAAAAGTTTATAAAGCATTATTTTACAAATTATTTTCTCAAATGTATTCGAATATTTTCTGTAACAATAGTTGAAGCACACGTCTGTTATTTTTATCCCAATCAGAGCAAAAAGGTACCATTGAAATAAGACAGAAGTTGACACAGCAGAAGAAAACAATTGTAGCATTCCAAACACGAAAGCACAATAATCTAATCTGTCAGATATAAATATACTTGATTGAATAACAGGAAGCAAGATTAAAGATTTTGGACTTAAAATGATAAATCTAACGTGTAAGCGGTTGTAATATTGAAGTAACATAATATAATCTTGCAATTGTTTGGTGCGATGGTGCGGTGGAGGTGCGCGCTCTTGTTGGCAATGTTGCTGCTGCTTCCGGCCAGAATTGGTGGCAAACTGGACGAGGACGATGACGAAGAGTAAGTTTTCGCATTCGTAAAATCAAGAAGCATTAGGCAAGAGCAGGTTTTGATAATGAAAAGTAGAATTAGTCTGAATTTGTCTTCGCGTGTGCCAAGTTGTAATACGGATGTAAAAACACCGAGCTTAAAACAATTTGTAATAATACATTTTAGTGGTCAAATTTTTAATATCTTGGAGAGAATACTTACCGTGAAATTATATTATAAGAAAACTATAAAATATAATAATAACATATAAGAACCTCTAAACCTTAAAAGTTATTCTGTGTCATCTATGATACTCAATAAATGACGCTTGTAATTGAAACAAATCAAATGTATGTACATGCGATATAATTTTATTTATGATAATAAAGAGGCAATAATTATAATGATTTCATTTTAATTACAGTAACGCTGAGGATGATGGTGTAGACAATGAAAATGATGATGATGATGAGGGTGATGAATCGGCATCTGAGAAACCGGAAATGGAATCTGGACGGATAGGATCGACTTTCATACCCACGCCGAAGACTCTTCCATTAACGAGAACTACCGCTAAGAGGCCACTCGAGTGCTACGTTTGCGCTTACAAAGCCGATACGCCCATCAAATCATGTTTAGATCCTTCTAAATATAGGTATTTATAACATAATTCTTTATCTAAATCATTTGGAAAACGAATAAATATAGTAGAATAAATTATTAAATAAATTAAGATTTGAGCGAATTAAAATGAAAGCGTTTAAGGTTAGATTAGGTGAAGGCAGGACTGGATATGATTATTGGATTGCAAATAATATTTAACAATCCCACAACTGATCTACCTGTTCTTCCTGCCTCAAATAAAGGATAGGAAGTGCAGATAGAATTTGATTGGTTCGAGAATTAAAAGTACCTACATATAACTTCATAATGTTTTGTCACTACGAACATAATGTATTGATTCGCGTCTATTATTCACAATTGTGCTTACATATACATATTTGGTTACATATAAAAGTTACGCGATTTGTGACCGTAATCGGGAGCGGGATAAAATCTATACATTTACAGATGGTGGAAATTATAACATTAATTAAAACATCTATCATATTAATAGTTCGTTGAACTTTTGATGTATGAATTTCTGAAGCCTTGCGTGACGACCATCAAAAATTAAATAGCACAATTGGCCTCATACCTCGTATATTCTATAATATTATTATATTTTTCGTGAATAGTATTGTTATTTGAATATAATTACTTTGCTTTTTTATTCTTTGATTACGAACGTCTTTCTTTATCTTTTATATGTACATACATTTCATCAAACAGGGTGCACACAATGACATGCCACAGTATGGATGACAAGTGTTTTATGACGGTGATATCGAAAAACACTAACTTGGAGGCAGTGGTGCGCGGCTGCCGGTCTGGGTGTATGGGTACGCCGGAGACTACTTGTTGTGAGGTAGACGATATATGAATATGACTTTTGTTTATAGAAATTCTGTTATCTTGTAATGATACCACAAAATTTTGTAAACCATCTAAAAAAACACTTTTGGTTAAATAGTTACAAATTCTAATTTTAATATAAGATTATGAAATACTTAAAAATGAACTTGCCTTTTTTACAACTTTTGATGTTGAAACGAAACTTGCCTTTTTTACAACTTTTGATGTTGAAACGACTTGGGAGCAGACTGATTTACGTTAAGCCCGTAAGGCAGTGTCTGCCAACCCGCACTTGGCCAGCGTGGCAGACTATGGTCTTAACCTTCTCAATATGAGAGGAGACTCATAATGAGTCGATTAACTATAAGGCAGTGTTTGATTTTTAATTGAATGTCTAGCTTGAGTTTAATATTTATTTTATTTTATTTTTTCTCGTGGAAGGTATAAATGGGCGTATTGGTAACCGATTTAAAGCAGTACGGGCTGGTAATAGACGTCAGCATTCGATAACAGACACGAATATAGAAATATCAAGGCTTTGGTATAGTTGAAGACAAAATTTTGATGGCGTCCTTGTATCTCCTTATTAACCTTCAAATCACAATTATTTCTAAAGTTTTCAAAATAAATACTCGATAATGATTTTCTTCTTTTTTATTAGGAATTTAGAATTAATTTAGAATCTATATTGTGCCAAAGTATAAGCTATAATTTCATAATTTTTCTTCTTTTCTAGCTGAATCGTTGCAACAGCCAAGTCTTCGCGATGCCAATCATAGCTCCTAGGGCTCTTGCAGCTAATAAGACGACAAAATCGATACCAACTACTGTTCTATTCTTTGTGACGATCTTACTGGTCCTTCAGACGGTAGTTAAAGTTGCATTTGTGTGAATAGCCTCGCGAATGCGCGCGGCAGTTTATAGCCAAGTTCTCGTTAATTGATCCTCGCTTGATCTGCAATCTGCTTCACATGTTAGAACCAAAAATACTTCATGTTAACAATTTAGGCTCAATACCTTAAGTAAGGCTTAGTATTTTTTTTGTATCACCTCAGTTATTGCAAATGTTAGTCTGTTTTGTGATTTTAAATTTTCGTTCAATGAGTAAAGTAATTGTTATTTGTAAATGTTTATAATATGTACGGTATTTGTTTTTTAAATAAATGTCATAGAATGGGTTTGCTTGTTTTATATCGGAATCGAATTGTTGTACATAATTATGAAGAAGTAGTATCTAAGATTGAACACATTGCACTCGTAATTTGAGGAAGTATCACTTATCATTGATGAATTTGGGAATACTGGATGTTAATGTACAGGACAGTTATGTATAAGTATAATTCCCGGGCCACTTGGATAACAAAATTATCGGTTTCCAAATTAGCAGGAGCCCGTCTGCGAAATGGTACGAATTGGCCGAGAAGCTAAAAAACAAAAGAAAATCTATATGCGATTTATAACTAAGCTAAAACTAAAACCTTTTGTTACTATAGTACTACACGAAGCACGGCAGGTGTGTAAGAATAGAGATGCCTGGCACTCTGTGCTCTCTGCCTACCCCGCAAGGGACCTGGCGTGTATGTATGTATGTAGTACTACATCAAAATTCAAGTGAATCATCTTGCAATAGTAAATTGAGCTTCTCAAAATGGTCTTCTCTTTGTCTTTCCAAATCGTTTTTTGACTATACTACGTATATTAATGAAGCAACATAGTTTATATGGCTTTACTATTTGTAACGAAATAAAAACAATGATGGCAGTAAGCTTACCACCTGTTCCATAGTGGGAAACGTAACCGGTGAAACGTTGCAGTATTCTGCACTCCTCTGCCTACCTCTTCGGGGATTACAAGCGTGAAGTGACGTTTAAAAACAACGATAGGGTTTGTAGTATAAAAATTCTTTAATTTCTGATTTCTAGATTTAATGTAAAACGGCTTCATATTTTAATAAAGACCTCAAAATTGATTGTTATGTCGGTAATAAGCTAAAAAGGCATGTGACAGATATTTTCCCCAATATCCCTTGTCATTTTCACAAGGAACCCTAAAGGCCACCCCAGTGAAACAGCTTATGAATGATTGAAGGGACACGAGGGGTCATTCGTATTCGCGGTCAAGCTTTTTCGCGCAAATGATCACATATCCGGTCGAGGAGATTGAGGCTGAAATGAATATCAACGTTGCACTGTTGTTGTTTTGAAAACTTTTTTTCGCACGAACGAAAACAAAAATATCTTTTAATATAGATAATATGGGAGTAAACGTCACAATCATTTGCAGTATCTCTTGGCTTGATAACTAACATCTGCCTAAGAATTCAGTCACTGACACATACTTTGTTAATTATCATTAATTTACAATTGGGTTCTACTTCATTACTTTCTGTAAAAACCAAATGGTACAAATAGAAACCGTCAGAAAAATGCAAAATAACATACGAAATGTCTTAACTTGATATGACGACCAATTTTAATAAAGGATGGTGAGTGTAAAAATATCCAACCCATTTGGCTTTCATGAAGAATTTCCTTTTATCAGATAAATCGCGATCAACCCCTGGCCACAACTATGTGTGAAATTCACCCATAGGAAATTCCAATAAACACCCATTTTGCACCCTCGAATCCACTCAATTTGGGGCGTCCAGCACGTTAAGAAGCCAGTTCACTTGTTTTCAACATATGGGCTAAATCACTTAGAAAGGGAGTGAATAGCCAAAGACAGATTTCGTGCGAATGGCATAGTCTTATTTCCGTGTGATAAGGATTAGTTTTGAGTGGCTGCGTTTTAAGTAGAGCGGTCGTTAAGAATTTTTTGAGGGCGAGGAAAATTCCCGATATCCGGACCGGACCTGTTGGTTATTTTTATTGGGCAACAAGGGTCCCGTTAACTGTGATTCGGGCGCGAAAAGTTTGGTCAAACAACGTATGAGGGAGCAAATATTGTCCGATCGCTCGTGTTTGATTTGAAAGCCGAGAAGTTGGATGGCTTTTTCATCTTTTTGTTGTCGGTGTCGTGTTCTCTTGTTTCGAGTTTTGTGTAGAAATAGAGGATTCGGACCAAAGCGCGCGCTCACCTAAAAATGACATACGCTTTCAGAACACCGAATAAAAATAGTTATGTTTTTGTCAGCATTTTACAATTTACACTTCACTTGTCAGTTCCGTTTATATTATTGTGAATTTATTTCAACGAGTTCGTTTTTAACTTAAACGTTTATATCTTTGCGAAATTGTAGAATCTCGTTTGTAGAAAAAGATATGTAAGAAGTTCACGAGTGTGTCTGGAAGCGACGTGCAATATAGATGTAATTTATTCGGATATAAGTGTCCTGTGAGTGCACTTTGAGCTGCTGTTTGTCTATCTGTACTTATTTGTGCATGAGTAATGCGAATGCTTGTCCGTGTATTGCCCGAGCCGATGACCGTCGACGGACAAACAGACGCTTATTTATGTACGCGTGTTTTTTTATATTTTTTTTTAGCTGGCCGGCTGCCAGGTGACCGCTCGGTACGTGATGCACTTGCAAAATTGTTGAACGAACCAATTTATTTATACTTGGGCTTTAATTAACATTCACTTTTGATTGCTTTTTTTTCTCTATTGGTTTTTAAATTCAAATCAAGCTACAGCCGTGGACGCTACTTCAGATCTTTGCAGTTAGCTATTGGAATAATTAAAATGGACAAGTTATTGTTGTTAATGTTGTAAGCATATAAATAAGTATAATTGCATTCATATTTTTTATCTATTGTTATAAACAATAAGTTTAATTTTTTTCATAATTACCACTCGAATTATTAAGAAATCAATAAAGTTTAACTTCAAAGTATTTTATTAAGTAAAATGGTTTATACACATAGGTATATTTTATTATACTTTCTACATTATAATATACAATAATAACATTTTGTATAGTTATGTTTTTAAGCATTATCTATATATTAATACGTGATGCCAAAACTTTGGACCCCTTTTTCCG
>DWDT01005345.1:0-10490 GCA_018245595.1 Microceris scylla
AATACAATATAACAAATTACATACAACATAATTACAATAACATGTTGTACATATTATATATTTGATATTATCGGGTGAACACGCCATTTCATTTTGGGATTATAACATTTGACAAAAAGCAACCGATTCAAGGTAAGCTATACAGTTTACTCTCAATAGCAAAATTTTAAATGTACTGCACCTTAATACGTCATGAGTATAGATGTTGTGTTGATTATTTTAACCTTTTATTTAAAGGCTCCATTAACTATTGTTTATATTAACTAGTTTCTATGGTGTGACTAATTCTAAATGCACTAATAAAATTTTTCATAGGCTATTTGTATTCTACTATAATATCTACCTAATTATGAAAATATTTGTAGGTCAATCAATAGGCAAGAGACGTAAATGAATGTATGTAAAACAATTTCCTAATTATTGAAAAATTTTAGGGCATGTTGTCTGAAAATTGAGATGTTAAGATATTCTACCGTTTGGAAACTCCACATCATAACCTGCATGTAGTTTTGTTTTTTAAAGCCGAGGCTTTTTATATTTTGTACTTAAGCATAAACCATCGCATGTTCTGTGTCTTTCCTTTCGATATACGAAACTCCATGTCTTCTGACGCCATCTTAAAGAAATATAAGTTTTTACTTATGGTCTGGTCAATTGTTTTAAAATAATTTTAATCGTTTTTGCAGAAATATGTATTGTTGACACTACTTATTTCAAATGACTACATGCTACACCGAGTAATGTTTAATTTACCAATGCATGCATAGGTTAACATGTAATTTTTTTTTCAATAGAATCAATACTATTAATGGATATGAAAACATGAGGTTTCGTCTGAAATGTAGTACATACATTGCTCGTATTCATATCACAGTTTCTTTTTCTCATTTTAGGTGTTTTCAACTTTTTCGGGTGCCCGATTGTTTTCTCGTTTAAATGACCCGTGGCGCTAGCATGAACCCTTGCATCGGACTCCGCACGCACGCCTTGATCGCTTGCTAAACGTATCGGATATGCTCGCAATGATGAGTATTTATTGTTTTTATTTAATGCCATCAGCGCACACTTGCGACATTGAAATGATAATAATGCAAGCGTATTACAATGTTTCCATGTCATGGCTGATCGTGTTAGAATCTCCCAAATTATCGATTATATTAGACAAAATAAAGTATGGATAGTCCTAGCCTCCCGTAGGTGGTACATATTTCATGTTATTATTCGTGTACTCTACACCACCGTAGCGGGTAGAAATGTAAATTTCTGAACTCTATTCATTACACTTGTTGCATAAATTAGGAAGTCGCAAATATGCGCTGATGGTTATTGTTAAGTTGTAAGTTTAATTACGCTTCAGTATACTTTCTTATAAGCTTTTGTTTGTTGATTTAAAAGTTACATTATCAGGAAGACCTATGAATTACTTTAGATCAAGGGCGTCGCCAAAAAGAGGGTAGGACGGGGCACAGCTGTACAAAAATGTGGCCAAATGCAAAGCAGCCAAGTCATCTGTCATAGACAAACTGTTTGAGTCCATTATGTCCCAAACTATGTGTCAACTTGCTCCGCTTCCCTCCCTCCCCTCAGGCAATCTGCTGGCGACACCTTTCTTTAGATATTATATGAAGCTACTTAAGACTTTAAGACCTCACTGATTATAAATTAAAGTTAAAAAATGTAGTGCTAAAGACTGGAAGAAATGTATAATGAAAAATATATTAGAATGCATTCCATTTTGTTTGCGTAACCATTTTTGAAGTTACATATTTGTTTCAGAATATCTGAGCAATTATAATAGATTTCTTTTCGTGTATAAAAATTGAAATATCCTTTACTTTTTGTATCGTAGTCATTACAAAGAAAAAAGTTATTTGACCTTGAATAAGTATGAAGTCTCGTTTAACTGCAAAGTGACATTGTTCCATATTTTAAATCTTATGTTTTACGCTCTACGTACCCCGTAGGTTTACCATTTCTTCTTCTGCATTAGAACCACTTAAGTACGACACCGTACCGTATAATAAAATTATATTCCACGATTTTTTATTACTACACACTTGATAAACATTTAAAAAATATATATAACATAAAATGTCACTGGCAGATAAACTATGAAATTGAAAATTCTATTTCCATCATATTCATACTGAAGCTTGTTTCCCACACAAATAACGGTTAGGTCTTCATGACTTGACTCTTGACATTTGATATTTGCATTTGGACGTCAGTATGGAATTGTACAAAGAATACGTCAGTTTTATAAAATATATTATACGCAAAAAATGTTTCTGTTTCATCTAGAATAATTTTTAATTAAACGACTAAAAAATAAACAGGAATAAATAAAACAAAGTGAGATATAAATTAATTTTATAATTCGGATACTTATTAATTTTGAGCATACTAATCGCACAACAATAAAATTTATCACCCAACTCTTAATAAATTCAAGTTAATGTTGTCAAGGTCAAGTTTACGAGTTCAATGTACAGCGTACATGTGTAAGAAGTCGTTAAAATTGTATTAAATTAGTTACCATTTTGTTATATGTTTGTTACTATTATTATTTTGTTATTTTATTTGCAATATCATTAAATATAGGCTTTTTTAATTAATGTCATTCAAGATATATAAATTTGTGAGAGTTTGAAAAAATATTTAGGTAATAGTGTAGGTATTAGACTCCAGACAACATTTTCGGCAAAAATATCAGTTTCCGAAAAAAGTCCTTGTTTTTTAGGTTTTGCTTTTTAGCTGAAATGAATGATGTATTTTAATCTTGCTCAAACGCATACTATTTTGATATGACCATTATTTCTTAAGAGCTTTGTTACATGAGGCGTTTAATAGTTTAATTCCTTATATATTACTACTACTTACACGAATAATTCTGCTTTTTAAAGGAAACTGTGATATATCGAATTGCAGTCAGGATAGCTCGTTCTAAAATTTCCAGAATATAGGCTGCTATCAATAACTCATTGAAAAAAAGCGTCATTTAATCGTTCTGTAGCAACATTCAACCGACTAGATTCAATATCTTTCCTAAGAGCGCAGAACTGCACAAACAATAATAATAATTTGCATGCACTTACGCACGGTAGTTTCAAGGTTGTTCGTAAATGTTTTCATTTTCCAATAAAAGAACACTTTGTATTGTAGGTATGCTTTTGAAAGATATTTTTTACCTTAATCCTACGTCTTTATAAATGTAACTACATACCTGAATTCAGCTGATGTCTATTAGTCGGGGGTATTTTTACAATTGGCCTTAAAGAGTTTCTTTTCAAAGTCGGCTTGCGGGGTGTTACACATATTCACAAGCGACGGTGATCATGTACTATCAGGTGGTCCGTTAGCACGTTGGCCAGGGTAATTATAAATTAAAAGTGTTAATAGTTACTATGTAACTTTCCGTCAACAACGCTACTGTACTATTATTCTTCTGATTCTTCTCTATACGTTTATTTACTTACATCAATCCACGAGTCAACTGCAGAGCCAATGCGAGTTTCTCTTACTCACGTGACAGAAGAGATCAACATGAAAAGTGTAGGTACAGTTACAAAAGTAGCCTATCCCGTAATGGATCCGGCATGATGGTATAACATCATATATTTTTCTCAATACGATGATGGTATAATATCGCCATCAATTATCATAATATAAGCTGTGACAAAACTCTTTTATTGGTTTTCGCGTGCGTTTGACCAAATTAGAAATTTTTATTTCCCTTTAACTGTATACATTTCTACGGACGGAAATTATATTGTTCTGAGCAACTAGCAACCAGCCTTTTGAACTCAGTTGACTTTTCACCTCAATATCTCGTTGGAAAAGAAGACGCGTGTTCAACCATAGAAAGATAGAAACATGACATCCTTTGAAATTTTCAAAATTTCATGTGTTAAAGCCGTTTGAAATTCCAAGTTTAAAAAATATTGACAGTGCAGCTTTCTCTCCTTTTTTTTCTTTTTTTATGTGGTATACACTTTGCCTTCATACGCTATAAGCTTCCAAACTTTTTCACAATTATATTTAATATTAAGGAAGGAAGGATACAATTAGTTGATAACATAGAAACAGGTTCCGAGTGTTTTAATTTATTTTCAAATAGTAATTATTTATATTACACCACGGTGCTCGTATTTTCCTACGCGATAGTAAGCACTATTTCCATAATGTAACGGTTTATTTAAGCAATTTTAAAATGTACTTCTAGCGCACAAAACTAATATGTATAAGATTAGGAAACTTGAAATCTTCCATCGTTGTAAACGAATACATAATTATGTATATAGTTATGCGCGTATTAAATTTTTGTTTCCAATCAAATAAATGTCGCCAAATATGAAAAAAAAAATTTAAATAATATTTTGTTTCTTAGTTCTGAATTTGAAATTTTTGCAAATATTTTTGCTTTTTTGTTATTTTTGTTTTTACTCTTAGTAATGTAGGACTTATTTAACGTTTTTGTTTTAAATTTGACAATAGGTACTTTTGTTTGTTTCTAAATTATACTATGATATCGGATTTGTGAACTCGTTGTGATTCTACATTTTTCTTAAATGTTATTTCAAAGATTGTAAAAGGTCTCTATGATAGCTGTGAAATATAGCTTTTTTAAATTTTATTTTTAAATGATGAAATTTATTGTTATGGGTGATTTATTCAAGTTGAACATTTCCTTTTTAATTAAAACTACAAAGTTATTACTAATTTTTGAGCAAGTATTTTTCTTTTCAAAGCAATTTAACAGATGTCATGGCGATCAGTATATAAATAGCTCCTAATTCATCACATAACCAATAAAATATGTTTAATTAAACAATATATTATATTTTGTTATGTAGTTTATAGACGAACAATATTTTTGTTACTATTATCGTGTAAGAGAAATAAATGTAAGGATATATAAAACTAGAAATAAATAGCAATTAAATTGATATACTTGTTTTTATATGACGGAACATTATGTCCTTATTACACATACAACTGTGCCCTATATTTGAATGAAAGATAATCAGGTAAATGTTGTTTTTTAAACTAAAAAATATATTATAGACTTATGAAATATTTCTTATAAATTAAACATTAGAAACTTGTGTTTTTTTAAAAGTTTTGCATGCAATTGTAAAATAACTTTTTACCTCAACTTCTATTCAATGTCGACAAACATACTGTATTCAGATTTCTTTTAAACTCTATCAATACAAATGAATACTTTATACAGTATTAATAAAGATTAATTTTCAATAACAATGGTAATAAACTTAATCCTGTCTTATTTTGTTCCAGTGCCTAAAGAAAACATGCCAATGAATCAGGAGGTCCCCGCACCTAGGCCACCCGAAGCCACCCGTCCCCCGCCCCCCGCGAGGCCTCCCGCCGCGCCAATCTACCACGCCCCACTACCCCAAGCGCCGCCAGTTTCCGGTGGCCTGTTCTCCTCTATCAAAGACGGTGCTGGCAGCTTTTTGAAGAACCTGAAGGACACGTCGTCAAAAGTCATGCAGACTGTCCAACAGTGAGTTGAATATAATTTTTAATAACATAACTACATATTGCTAGCCCAAGCACCAACTCCAAGTCTTCTCTGTATTTGGAGATTTATCCATGTCGTCAATAGAAAATTTCACTGGCAGCTTGTCTCTTAAGAATTTTATAGCGTCTACTTAAATCGTGAATAAGTATTTACGATATAAAGTTATGTCACTACGTGCATCATTTGTTACCACTAACAGCATTTGTCGTCGTTATATTAATATTTCCTTTGGAAGCTGTTCCTATACACATATTGGGAGTCTGACTCAAACTTTCTGATATGACTCATCTTGCCCAGATAGTGTCCGAAACTAGGGTATTTTTACAAAGAGAGTAGTGAATGTAGAAGATGAACGTGAGGTCTAAACTTGTAAGAATAGATATGTATGGCACTTGGTATGCTGCTTCTACTTGAGGATTAGGAGTTGTATATTGTGCATCAATAATGAAACGTATGTTATTTTATAGATCCATAGCCCGAGCGGACTTGGATATAAGTTACATAACAAGTCGTGTCATAGTCATGTCTTATCCCTCGGATCTGTTGGAGAGCGCTTATAAAACCAATCACATCGACGACGTACGGGTGAGTACATGAAATGTAATGTGCTTATAGTTTACTGTATAAATGTTTAATTTATTTTCCCTTCGCTAATATACGTTTTCTTATATGATCTCAGAAATTATATTTACATTTTTTTACATGTATATACAATTACAATGAAATGTGTTATATCTAAAATGTACGTGCAGATTTACCTGGAGAGCCACCACCCGGGCGGCAAGTACTGCGTGTACACGGCGCACGAGGCGCGCGCGCGCTTCCCGCGCCGCCAGCTCGTCGCGGACGCGGCGCTGTGGCCCTCGGACGAGCACCGCGCGCCGCTGCTCGCGCCCTACTACGCGCTGCTGCAGCACATGTACCAGTTCCTCGGCAAGGACGACCGCAGCGCGCTCGTCATAGCCTGCCAGGTATACATGCTACTCCTGCTTCATCTAACTCCTGACTCCATACCTCATTCACCGGCTCCTAAATTAATTCATCTACTTTAACCTACTAATACCATTGAACGAATCTTCGGGAACAATAAAGCTACGCGCTTGTTGTTGCTGCTACAACTAACCAAATAGCTATTCTCATAGTTATGTGAATGCTCTAAAATGTCGGCTCGTTCAGAAGTGTATGATTGCTAAATGTACTACAACATCTTATTGGAAATGAATATATTGAGGTTATAATAAGTAACTGTTTATTTCCCTTTTAGGATGGAAAATCGAGATCGTGTATGCTTCTATGTGGATTACTATTATATGCGAAACTTGTAACGGTCCCGGAGGATGCGTTACAAATATTCGCCGTGAAACGAACACCAATAAACATTCCGCCGAGCCAGTTTCGATATTTAAATTATCTTAGTAAGATTGTCAGGTAAGGAGAGGCCGTTTTATATTAATTGAGGTATAACTTTTTTTTCATATATAATTAAAATTTAATAATTATTACTATTCTTCCAGACCCGAACCGGTGTTGCCTCATTTTAGACCCGTATCTTTAGTGTCACTCACAATACAACCAGTGCCGTTGTTCACGAAAGCAAGGTATTGACATTAAAAGTGAAAAAAAACTATTTTTTTTATGTAGTTCATTAAAGAAGACAATGATGTATTTAAATTGACAGAGATGGCTGCAGACCATACCTGGAAGTGTACAACGAAGATCGACTTATATCGCCCGCATTGAGAAACTATGACAGCATGCACCTGTACAACATAGCTGAGGGCAAGGTGAGCTGAGTTTTGCGAAAGTGATGAATTGCTTTCTTGTACCGGGAGTTATACATCACCCAATTAAATTCTATACTTACAGCATTTATAAACTTCTTTGTGCTAAAACCTTAAATACGATAATATAATATGATATTATATGTGATTTTTGTTTATTTTTATGTGTTTCCTTCTAACGTACAGTCCTACTGACAGTTACGACAGACAGTTTTAATATTTACGGCAAAAGAATTTAAAGTATCCAAACAAGTATTTTAATTGTTTATGATCTGAATAGTGATGATAACGTTGTTGATTAATGATGATGAGGTTGTTTATAATAATGATGTGGTCGCAGGTGACCCTGCCGGTGGACTGTACGGTGACGGGCGACGTGCTGATCGTGGCGTACCACGCGCGGCAGCAGCTCGGCCGCTTCCAGCGCGTGCCGATGCTCTCCGTCTCCTTCCACACCGGTTACCTCAACTACGACCAACATGCCATCAAGTTCATCAAGTAAAGCGGACAGTTTTTTACCAAGTTAAAGGGAGACTTTTTTAGTTTTTGAAAGAACAACTACAAAACTGTCGATCATATTTGATTGATATTAAAACACAGGAGATTTTTGCAGTCAATTACGGTTTATCAGTAACTGGCACCTCCTTTCGGTAAATACCAATATTTAGTCTTTTAAACAGCTGGTGATGAGTTAAGCCAGTACATTTATAATCATGTGTATAAATACTCACGAAACATTTAATAGTAAAATTACATTTAGTAATAATCGATCGAAACATCTACCACTCGGTGCTCACACCGTGAACGAAAGGATGTTACTATATTCCATTATCTTATTAAATAAAAAAGAATGTTCGTCTGTATGTTATCGATGAACTCAAAAACTACTATACCGATTATTATGAAAATTGGTATATACATTTGTATGTCGGCGTAGCAACGCTCGCCGAGTAGGTACAGCTAGTGAATTATAAAAATCGCGTTATGTCAAATGTATTTTTAAATAAAGAACATTAATTTCAAATTAAAGAACGATTTTTAAATTCAAGATCGGAAATCGACGGCATTGACGACACGACGCCGGTGAACGAACACTTCTCGTCGAATGTGTCGGTGGTCATAAGCTTGGTGGTGCAGAATGGCGAGCGCCGCAAGCCCCGGTGTGATCTATGGGAAGAAGACCACTCTTTCGCCGTGCGGACACCCGATCTACTGTTCTCCACCACCCTCGAGAGAGACGAAACCATTGATAACTTCGGTAAGTTACTTTCGTACTTTATCAATGTATTGTGTATTCTGTATTTCGGTTACGTTAGGTTAGGCAAAGCTACGAGTAGGTTAGTAAGGCTTGGTGCAGATGTAAGGCACAATCTGTTAATTTGGTGCATTGTAGATTTGTGGAGAATGATCTTCCTAAGATGGACGTTAACGCGTCTGGATTCTGTCTGTTTCAGCTGTCTTGCAATATCCTATATTGAAATTGTCACTGTTCTTCAAATATCTTGTTAATATGAATGATTATCGTAAATTATGAAGTGCATTTTCAGTATTTTCTATATCTTAATTAAACAAAAGGAAATATGTAATTTAACATTTGACTATCTATTACCTAAGTATCATAAACGGTTCGTGTTTAAAATAGATATTTATATTTAGACCACAATTATTATATATTAAGTATGCTAATATTATTTATAATTAAATAATAGTAACAATATATTCAATAATCTGTTATTATGTAATATACATATTATTTAATGTTTTATATTCACGCAGCTAACCTACAGAGAAATGCAACTGCGAAACCTCAAACAAGTATGTTCTAGAATATTCTACGTAGTGTATAGCTTTGTGAATAATAATAACTTTAGACATCAAACAAGTACTTACTGTGTTTGCACAAACATTTTTCTTTTATTTGTGCCTCGTCATGCTTCCTCAGACGCAAAACACCGTCTCACTCATTTGGTTTGTGAAAAATGACTAACATTGAGTAACATTATGTATTCCTAATAATGATTACTGTTTATGTATTTGCATTTAATATATACAATAAAGGTGTTAAGTCAAATATTTTCAATTTCACATTCGACTAAAGTAAACAGCATGTAAAAATTCTTAAGTCGTGTCTTATTTATGACTATGTATTTTTGTTTTCGAAAAAAAACATTTCGAACATTGACACATTTGTATTTACATAATATCACGCTTGAGGTTTTATATTGAGGTATATCATCTTTCAAGTTATTTCTTTCTTCCTTTTCTTACAAAGTTATTTAAGCATTAAATTTTTAATGTATTGCGTTGCGTCCGTTTGATTGACTGTTAATTACTATTATCATTCTTGTCTTCGCGATACTTTTATATAGTTCAACTGTTGAAACACGGTCCTGAACTCAAAATGAGATTAATTGAAAATTAAATTTCATGTGTAAAAATAATTTTTGTTTTAAATAATTATTTAGATATCATCATGTCAGGTCCTTACAGTGCTAAGAAACACTGCCATCTATTTCTATCCTCAGAAACAATCATGAAGGGACATCAAACCCCGCTCCACACTCCCCCATTATCAGCCCTTATCTGACCTATTAAATATGTTTATACAATATATGTATGTTAAAATTTTCAGTCACAGCGGACTACCCACCAAGAGAGGCCGAGAAGAAGCCACCTCGTCCAGCACCACCAGCTCCGCAACGTCCTCCACCGCCACAGCAACAAGCCCCGCCAGTTGAGACCAGCACAGCTGACTTCCTGAATCTCAGCAATGAAGCTAAACCAGAACAGGTCGAACGAAAACCAGCGCCCAAGTTGAAGAGCGACGACTCTTTCGATTTCTTCGGCATGATGGAGAAGACTACTAATGATGACTCTTTCGGCGATTTTTTGAGCAACAACACCGCAGAAAAAACTATGGTTAATACTTATATCTTAAGTAGAGTTTGATCAGATGGATTTAATAACTTTTTCATTACATTGCGACGAGACTATTTGCTGTGGCATTGCTACAAAATTACAATTTCATAAGTGCACATTTTAAATTACAACAAAATAATAAAGTCTGCAATTTACTAATGACATAAGAGCAGTGATAGCCTAGTGGTTAAGAATTCAGTCCCTCACTCCGGGGGTGCCGGGTTCAAACCCACGGCGCGCACCTC